>OX123181.2:24318488-24619485 GCA_944739405.2 Euclidia mi
ATTGCAGTCTTAGCTTAATATTTTATGAAACTACTATTTAGGTACATATATTCTAAAACTATCTGCTGGTAATGTACTTGCGACTAAATCATTAATCTAATTTTGGTTTTGTTGCGTTTAAAGACTGATTTAACCTTTAAATGAGATGGTTTATTCATATTGTTAATGTTAAATTTGATTTATGCCGTATTTCTTTACAACATACTGCGATAAGTTTAGTATATCTACAAATTATCATAAAACTATTCCAGTGCATGAGCTGGACTGCTTTTCACTATAAAAAAGGTTTGCTGATAGCCAGCCCCGATAGCCCGGTACGGATTGACAGACTTCACTTGCTTTTCGAGAAGATTTCGAAGAACTTTCCGTGATGATGATGGTGATAACACACTTTTACTCATACAGTTTTCTTTCCGATGGTTCGATAATTAACCATTTAGGGCCTGTGCAAACCACGTTTTTTTCCAACAGAGCAGTTTGTTGTCGTTTGTATCGATACAAATGCGCCGCACCGGCGCGTCTGTATCGATACACACGCGCGTTAGTATAGCGTTTGCTCAGATTATTAGAACAAAAGGCAGATGAAGCGCATTCATCAAAGTGAGGCACGTTTACAGCTATGTGTGCGTGACATTTGGCGACTGCACTGTACGGACACGAGCGTCTATGTGCGTGTAAAGTTGCCAGATTATGAATAATCTCCCACTCATCATCATCAGCCTTTAACAGTCCACGGCTGGACTAAGACTCTCCTTTGAAAGGAGGAACTGGCCTACTATACCACGCTGGCCAAACGGGTTGGTGTAGGGTTTGTATCAAGTTTTCCTTCTCTTACAGTGCTGTTCTCTGCATAATATGCTCCTGCCGTCGGCTCTTACGACACCCATGGGATGAATTGGGGTGGTGACATTCCGTATTCTTAATCCGTCATCCAATCTCCCACTATTTTGCACATAGTTTTGTAATGTTTTTATGGAAGTTATATACTGACATTAGTTTGCGGTCTTGAATAATTTAATGCATAACTGTAATAGATTTCATTACGTATATAATATTCATGCACCGGAGACAGTGAACATTAATGAAAGCGACGTACACTATACAGGTGAATATAGATCAATTCTCTCACCTTTGTAAAGGTATTCATAAACCGGCGAAATTTTGTCAAGTACACAATAAAGTATAAATATTATGATTTGTATACAACACTAATTTTACTATTAAAAAATTTAAATATAAGAAGCGCAAACTCATGGATATGATTGTTTATTCTGACCATTCCAACGTACGGTTCTCAAACCTGGTCACTTACCTAGCTTCACAGGTCACGCCTAGGGGTCTGCCAAAGAGCCATAGAGCGCTGCATCCTGCATCTTAAACTTAAAGACAGGATACGGAACACCGAGCTGCGTTCTAGAACAGGCATCAAAGACGTGGGAAGAAAGTCTGCCAGTCTCAAGTCAGCCGTATATACGAGGCTCGTTGGGCAAGGGTATCAACACTGTGGGTACCAGAGGATAGACGACGTCGACGAGGCCGGCCACGAAACAGGTGGCGAAATGACCTAGACGCCTACCACAAGAGCTGGCTTGAGATTACGTGCGACAAGCATATCTGGAAAGATTTGGGGGAAGCCTTTGCCCAGGAGTAGGACAACGTAAGCTATTAAAAAAATGAATGCCTGCAATCAATTATTTCTGTTTCTACACATTAAGTACATGGATATTTAGATCGTATAGGGATCGAAACCAAAACAATGTATACATATTGGAAAGCCTATAAAAATATTTTCTAATAAAGATATGTCTAAAATATACTTTTATAATATGTTAATATATTTTTCATTAACATGACAAACTGGCAACACTTACACATTTTTGGCAGAAATACGAATTTTATCGAAATTAAATTAAGAAACAGTCAAATAATCCATAGATAACTGTGAAAAGATATTCTATCTTTCTGTTTTTGCTTTTGGAAACAACTTTTACAATGTTTAAAAACGCATGACGGCATTTTATGAATTTAAAAGTTGAGTTGATCGGGGCGCGGGAACTGTACGATGCTTCGTTTCGCACTGAGCCGGATTTGTATTCGCTTTTCAATTTGTATTTGCTTTAGTGGCCTCACGCAACTGTTCCGCGCGCTCCATCTGATTCTTGTTCTATAATCTGAGAGCGTCTGTATCGCTACACACGCGCGTGTGCATCGCGTCTGTATCGCTTCACACGCGCGTTTGAATTTATACAGGTGTGCAAAGGTCTACAAGCTGCGTCTGACTTGCGTGCGTATCGCGTCTGTATCGCTACAAACGCGCGTCGACGGCGAGTTTAAAAAACGTGGTTTGCATAGGCCCTTAGTTATTTGATTGAATGACCATCAGTAGAAGTAGCTGTCAGCAATATTACAGCTCAGCGTTCTTATAAAAAAAGGAGTGGATAAATCGAAACCGTATGCCAAATCTTGGGGTAAGCATAATTATGTCCAACTGTGTGTGTTATTTCATCTTAAATTATGACATCAGTAAGTGCGACAACAACATACATATTATGTCTCCTTTATAAACACAAAATGCTGAATTTTGTTATGAAAAGGTTTAAATTAATTCGTACCGTAAACATGATAAAATTTATAAAACAATCTAAAATTTTACATCACATTGTCGAACAAAACAGAGCAAGCTTAATACAAGATCCTCTACCATAAATAGTACATCGGTAGCT
Source organism: Euclidia mi (assembly GCA_944739405.2). NCBI lineage: Eukaryota > Metazoa > Arthropoda > Insecta > Lepidoptera > Erebidae > Euclidia > Euclidia mi. The sequence continues at coordinate 24,321,212 of OX123181.2, forward strand.
GCAAGTAAATAACATTAGCATAAAATTTACGAGCCATCATTCTCTTGTCAAACTTTTATTACCATTCAAGTGTTCTACTGTGTCTTGCCAAGATATTTGAATAACAACATCACATAAAAACAAGCAAAAATAACTACTGTGAGCCAGGAAGAAGTTCTAAAGTGAATCCTCAATGTTTATCAAACGATACATTAAGTTTATTATTTGTTTTGGTCTTATCTTTGTTACACTAGGACTCTTGCGTGTAGTACTAAGTATTCAATCCTCACACGGGATAAAGTTAAAAAACCGCTAAAAGTACCTAAACGTGTTACAAGATTGTAAAATTTGATAGGATTTAAATCAATGGGATATCTGAAAATGTTTTTGCACTGACCAAATACACGTTAATCGGGTTAAAAGCGTACGGCATATTTAATGCAAGCTAGTCGGTTTACGGGCTACGAATTGAGCAGAGGATTTTTGGAGCGGTGGAAATGCGTGATGTGCACGATGCATCACTCTTGGTTTGCAAACTCTAGTGCAAGAGAATACTGAGCAAAACTAATCCGACTTTTCTCCTCTCAAACCCTCTGCCTTATCTAGTTCGTTATTTATCTTCTTGTTATTATTATGTCGATGGCAACACAGCAGATAGCCTAGAGGAGAGACCGACAGACTGCTACGCAGAGGGTCCGGGTTCGAATCCACGGCGTGCACCGATGACTTTTCGGAGTTATGTGCGTATTAAATTGTTAATTATCGCTTGCTAAACGGTGAAGGAAAACATCGTGAGGAAACCAGCATGTCTGAGAGTTCTCCATAATGTTCTCGAAAGACATGTGAAGTCTGTCAACCCGCACTTGGCCAGCGTGGTGGACTATGGCTTTACCCTTCTCATAATGGGAAGAGGCCCGTGCCCAGCAATGGGACAGTATAAAGGGTTGATGATGATGATGATGATGATGGCAACACTTAAACACATCATGAATTAACTTAGCCAACGTCCTAGCTGTAAGGCTTTTAAAATGGGAAATATGGTATGGTGACTGGCAAAAAAAATTGGTATTGACTTTCTAGCATTCTCACACACCGGAAAAGCCTTACAGTACACAATGACATTGATATTATAAAGTGTATCTAACTAGATAGATGTATATATTATAATAATTACACCGCATTGATTATGGAAGCGTAGCGTGCTTCTACTTATTCTATGTTTTATTTTGTTTTAGTTTCCAAACAATACAGAATAAGCTCTGAAAGTCAGGCGAACAGATTGATTTGAGTTTAAAGTTATTTAAAATTCTGCCAAAGCTTGTTCGAATTGGAAGCTTATTACTAGCTACTTAGGAAAAAGAGAAATCGGTAGCCATCGTTTCTCAGACAGCGGGCTTGTAATTTGTCAGTCTCACAGTGGCCGTTTTACTTCAGACATTTAACTCGTTGAAATATATGGTGGAATAATAAGTGAAAAACAGGAGCCTTCATAGACACCGTGCCGAATTTCGTCATGAGACGGTGATAAGATCATTACATGTTATTGGATTTAGGTTGTCACTATGTGAACGTACAATTTTATCGTATGTATATAGCTAAAGGTACCAACTTTATTTGAAATTAACTTGATGGATGTTTATTAAATTCAATAACTAAATCATCACTTCACATAATGCCTGACATATATATACTTTCTCTCCCTGTCACAGGCTGTCTGGAAATTATAGCTTTTAGCCACAAGAACGTCGAGGGTACATACATCTACATATGTAGTTTTGAGTGACTTTGTAGATGTAGCATATCATATTTTTAGGTCTGCAATAAAGTATAATATTGTTACGAGCTGGGGTTCGGTGATAAATTATATACACTATGCCAGAAAAACTGCACTTTATTTACTAACACAAACACTATACACACTTTTTCTCAACACTAATAAAAACACACTTATTTCACACCACTAGAAACACCACTAAACACTCCGACTTACTTCCCTTCGCTTGATGATTATCGCTCCGATATTCAATTGTTACTGACTCACTCGCGCGTTTACGCGCTATACCGGCCGGAACACATAACGAGTAATTTCCAGACTTCCCAAGAATGTTCTGGCAACAATCGAAACATTCTACAGTTCTGGCATTATTCTAGTAATCAACGGCAACGCCATCTATTAGAGGATAGATGAAACCGCTTTAAACCACCGATACATCAAAATCTCTTGTAGTTCTCTCATTCAGCGATAGATGGCATTGTCTTCAATTATCGCCATGCGTAACACTGCCCCCCTCTTAAACGTGTTCGTCCCGAACATCGTTGGACCCATAGTAACGAGCTAACCGGTCCACATGAACTATCTTCGGTGCACCTCGCAACCCCTTCTGGATTCGATAGGTGACGTCGTTCATCCTGGTAACTATACGATATGGCCCGTCCCATCTGGCTTGTAACTTAGGCGATTTTCCTTTGCTTCGTACTGGGTTATGAAACCACACCAATGATCCCTCATCGAAGCCTTTGTTGTTCGCCTTCCGGTCGTAGCGAGTCTTCATCTTCTCAGACATCTGTTGTCCTGACTCCCGTGTAGCTCCTACATTGTACACCTTCAATGCACCTCTGCTACGAGTGTGTGGCCTCTTGACAGCCACTCAACTTGTGCATTTGCGGCACCAATTCTCGACGTCATCCCGACAGTGGAGCCAATATAACCGCTCTCAGATCTTAGTAAGCGTCTTCTTAACTCCCATGTTACCTCCAGAAGCACTATTGTGATAGAGCTGCAAGACTTCCGGCACCTTATTTTTGGGCACTACCATTTGCACATGGCACTCACGGTTACCGCGAGCGTTATTCCATTTGCGACACAGAACTCCATCCTGGACAACCAAGCTTGCCCACTGTGCCCAATAACCTTTGGTGTCAGGGCTCATTGCTGCGATATCACTCCATTTGGGCCTAGGAACGCCTGATTTCTTCCATTCGAGAATCAGTTGTACGTCCTTGTCTTCTTGCTGAGCACTCTGCACAGCTTCTTCCCATCCGTCACTCAAGTCCATCTTCAACGTCCTCACTAACGCTTCCTGCTTCGCTTCCTGTCGGGCACAGTGTTTGCGTTGGTCGGGGTAAGGCCTACACGTCAGAGCATCTACGCTACTTTGCTCTTGCCGCCAGACAGGTACGTCAGGTGACCCCTTCGGTGGAGAGAGGGTACCAACGTGCCGCTTACGCTTTGGGCAGCTCAAGCGGATATGGCCTCTTTCCCCGCAGTTGTAGCACCGTGGTGAAGAAACAACTTTCCCTGATACGGTAAGTTCGATCCTCGTGACGCGCTGCTTCCACCTCCAGAGCGTAGGCTAAGGCTTCCTTCAGGGACTTGAAGTGCCGAAGTCTTACCGCTGCTCTTACTTCCAGGTCCCGGATCCCATCCGTAAACGCTTGTACAAGGTTCCCATCTATCAACGCAGGCGACGACTGGTATGCCTTCCTAACCAGCCTTTCCACCTCTAGAGTCCACTGCTGCAGAGTTTCTTCGATGCGTTGTGTCCTATCCTTCAGCTGAGCACGATAAACGTGTTCGAGGTGCACGTCACCGTATCTCGCCTCCAGCGCCTCCAGAAGCTTCTCGTAGGTGACGTCTTGTCCGAGTGCCTCCAACACCGTCAAGGCCTGATCACGAAGGTCCAAGGTTAGGGCGGTGAAGGCCTGTTCTTTGTTCCACCTATTCGTTCGCATAACGGCCTCAAACTGGACTTTGAATGCAGACCACGATGATGAGCCATCAAATGGTGGAACCTTAAACCAACGAGGCGAGTGCGCCACAGCTGCAGGTGTAACGTCGTAGGACCCGAGCCTACACAATTTCTTCTCCAATTCGGCAATACGGGTCTCGAGGTGATCATGTACACGCTTCTCAATAGAGGCGACGCGAGTCCCCAGCTTGTCGTATATGAGCATCTCTGCATCGCTGATACGGGCCTCGTGCTGCTGAAGTTCTTCCTTGACCGCCTTCTGGTCCTTCCCTACAGCGGCGCTGAGGTCTTTCATGAACACCAGCTGTTCCTCCAGACGGCGGGCGTGCTCCTCCTTGTCACGCTGCAGCTGTTCCTCTAGGCGGTGCGCGTGCTCCTCTTGACGGTGAGCCTGCTCCTGTTGACGGCGGTCCTGCTCCTCTTGACGACGAGCCTGCTCCTCCTTGTCGCGCTGTAGCTGTTCCTCCAGGTGGCGCGCGTGCTCCTCTTGACGGTGAGCCTGCTCCTGCATGAACGCCATCAGAGCCGCGATGTCGGGCGCCGTCACGGAGTGTTAGGCGCTTGCAGGCTCCACTGCAGCCGCGGAGTCGCCTGGTCTACCAGACGATGGAGTAGGAACGTCTCCGAAGCGTCTCTGGTCCAAGTCTTGCTGGCGCTGGTTCCTGGTGCGCACTCCTTCAGTTTCTTCTTTCGGCATAACCGGCATAATTTATCCCTTTCTTCTAACACCAATTTGTTACGAGCTGGGGTTCGGTGATAAATTATATACACTATGCCAGAAAAACTGCACTTTATTTACTAACACAACCACTATACACACTTATTTCTCAACACTACGAGTGAAACACACTTATTTTACACCACTAGAAACACCACTAAACACTCCGACTTACTTCCCTTCGCTTGATGATTATCGCTCCGATATTCAATTGTTACTGACTCACTCGCGCGTTTACGCGCTATTTATACCGGCCGGAACACATAACGAGTAATTTCCAGACTTCCCAAGAATGTTCTGGCAACAATCGAAACATTCTACAGTTCTGGCATTATTCTAGTAATCAACGGCAACGCCATCTATTAGAGGATAGATGAAACCGCTTTAAACCACCGATACATCACAATCTCTTGTAGTTCTCTCATTCAGCGATAGATGGCGTTGTCTTCAATTATCGCCATGCGTAATAATATTATCTATTCCATCTACCATTAGAAACCCAATGATCAATATTCAGACCGTGCAATTTCCATGTCAGTGTAGCCACCTCTTTCGCTTTTGCGCAACAAACGAATAGCGAAGATTACATGACGTATTGCTGACGTCACATAATAAAGGTTCAGCCTTATTGAACATTCTTTGGACAATGTTATTGATTCCCTGCGGGATGAATTTCAGCTTTATCGAAATATTTCTCGATGAGCCCAAACATATGAGTAAAAGCTGTGTTCGAGGTGAGAACGTATAGAAAATTGTTTTGATAAGTATTTTGATGTTAAAATTGTAAGGCAGGCTTAGATATGATAATGGTAACTTATGAAAAAATGTGGATATATGTTTTTTAATGCTCATTATAATATATAGGTAGGTATACCATAAATATGTGATTGATCCAAGTTCAATCCGGCTTCCGCCTTCTAGGCTATAGGTTTGGGCTTGCAGTGGGTTCTAGGCTATAGTAGCGATATTTCATGGCGTAGACTAGTGTCAGGATGTTCAAGGATGCTGAATCCCCATAACTACTGTCACAGTTAAATAGTAATGAAACACAATAGCTTTTACATGTAACTTCGATTTAATTTTCGAACTAAGGTAATACTGTACTGGCTCCTGTATCTAGGATTAGCTTCTAACGAGAAACTTGCTCCACGGTCTACAGTATAGATACAAAATGTTGAATGTATGTGTAATGATAGCAGTGAGTTGATTACGCAACAAATAGATACAGGCACACAATAAAATTGTAGACACATATTTAATTTTATAATTTATTTTGAATTTTATTAAGATTTGGAAGTGTGGAGAATAAAAACAAAATGAAATATCTCTATAAAATCAAATTAATTAATAGTCTCGATAAGTATTTCCATGTTAAAAACGATCATTGGCTACATTAGCGAATGCACATGTTACCTAAATATCAATCATAACAAAACATAAATCTTAAATACATTTACACCGCTGAACAAACAGATCAGTCAAAAAGGCATTAAATTATGTTAACATGAAGCTTACTCGCATCTGGGACATAAAACGAAACCTCTGTACTCGTACTTTTATATAAATTTCTGTCTCACTAGGAACTACTCGATGCCTATTACAACTAAGTTTCTGAACAAATTTTCTTTGCGTCGTAAAATTTACTGCGGACTCTAATCTTTTCGTACTGTAAGCATTTCAATCAAATCAAAATGATTGTAGTAAAGACGAGTGTGGCTCATAATTGGGGTAAAGACATATAACATCGCCCGTCTTCGCTCGTAAAATGGGGAAGGTGAAATTAAGAAGGCATGTTATGGCCCTGAGTTAGTTGCGAATCACTTTATACAAGTCTGAGCTAAGGTGGGTACTTAGATACACTTAGACTTATTTATGTAACCGTTCCGTGGTACAAGTAAGTAATATTCGAGGCGGATCTCGACTTTTGTTGTAGGTAACGCTATAAAACGAAAGTTCAGAAGTGACACAAAACATCGGTAGGTTTTAGTTTTAATACAACTGACGATAATGGATGGACAACTGACGGTAATTTTTTGATCTTATTTTTTGTTGTATTGTTTTATAGACTCACGCCTGCTTCCCAAAGGGGTATGCAGAGATGTAACATAATACCCACATTTGGCCATGTTACGATTTTAGTCACGTAATAGGGGGTGAGAATATTGTCGTTATCAAGCAATATTTATATACTATGACTAGCTGACCCAGCGAACTCCGTATCGCCTTTTAAGAGTTTTATTTAATTCCCTTTTTTCCAAGCCCCTTTTCCAAAGTTACCATTGACTTAGCGCTTAATCTCTTATCATTCCGGGGTCTATAAATGATGCAAAAACAAACATAGATTTTATATAATATTGAATTCCCCATTCCTTAAAATATCGAAGACGATACCCATATCGACTTAAAACATAATCCCGTCCGCCATCTTTGATTTCCTATCCACCATCTTTGATCACGAAATAGATGTTGTATTTGGATTCACCATCCCTTTAATCATCAGAGACGATACCCATATTGATTTTTAAAATTTTTCCCATCTGCCATCTTGAATCACGAAATAGATGTTGTATTTGGATTCCCCATCCCTTCAAACATCGGAGACGATACCCATATTGATTTAAAAAATATCCCATCCGCCATCTTTGATCACGAAATAGATGTTGTATTTGGATTCACCATCCCTTAAATCATCAGAGACGATACCCGTATTGATTTTTTAAATTTTTCCCATCCGCCATCTTTGATTTCCTATCCGCCATCTTGAATCACGAAACAGATGTTGTATTTGTATTCCCCGTCCCTTCAAACATCGGAGACGATACCCATATTGATTTTAAAAAAATATCCCATCCACCATCTTTGATCACGAAATAGATGTTGTATTTGGATTCACCATCCCTTTAATCATCAGAGACGATACCCATATTGATTTTTACAATTTTTCCCATCCGCTATCTTGAATCACGAAATAGATATTGTAAGTATTTGGATTTCCCATCCCTTCAAACATCGGAGACGATACCCATATTGATTTAAAAAATATCCCATCCGCCATCTTTGATCACGAAATAGATGTAGTATTTGGATTCACCATCCCTTAAATCATCAGAGACGATACCCATATTGATTTTTTAAATTTTTCCCATCCGCCATCTTTGATTTCCCATCCGCCATCTTGAATCACGAAACAGATGTTGTATTTGTATTCCCCGTCCCTTCAAACATCGGAGACGATACCCATATAGATTTTAAAAAAATATCCCATCCGCCATCTTTGATCACGAAATAGATGTCGGATTTGGATTCCCCATCCCTTTAAATATCGGCGACGATACCCATATCGACTTTAAAAAAAAAAACCCATCCGCCATCTTTGATTTCCTATCCGCCATCTTTGATCACGAAATAGATGTTGTATTTGGATTCACCATCTCTTAAATCATCAGAGACGATACCCATATTGATTTTTTAAATTTTTCCCATCCGCCATTTTTGATTTCCCATCCGCCATCTTGAATCACGAAATAGATGTTGTATTTGGATTCCCCATCCCTGTAAACATCGGAGACGATGCCAATATTTTTTTTATTTAAATTTTCCCATACGCCATATTTGATTGCCCATCCGCCATCTTTAATCACGAAATATATGTTGTTTTTCGATTCTCCACCCCTTAAAATATCGAAGGCGATACCCATATTGATATTTAAAATTTTCCCATCCGCCATCTTTGATTTTCCGTCCGCCATCTTGGATCGCTAAATAAATTTCATAAGAATAATCAGCGTCCCGAAAATCTCGAAAACCATACCATATAGATTGTATCCTACTCGTTAAGCCTTTTTTTGCCTTTGACCCAACCCTCCCCCTTCTCGTTTGACTATTTTATTATTTTTGTCTGGCCCCTAAAAGTTGTGGCGTAATTTTATATAGCCTTTCGGAATAATTGGGCTATCATAAGCAATAACAATTTTTAAAATCCGACTGCTAGTTCCTGAGATTAGCCCACATTATGTTTTAGCCTTTTTAGCCTTTAAAGCGTTATGTTATATAGCCTATAGCCTTCCGGAATAACTGGGCTATCGTATACAAAAAGATTTTTTCAGATCCGACCGGTAGTTCCTGAGATTAGCGCGTTCAAACAAACAAACAAACAAACAAACAAACAAACTCTTCCGCTTTATTATATTAGTATAGATAACATCATAAATGCAGATGTGCCTAGTAAGAAGTCAAATCTTTTGAATTTGTAAATTCTAATGATGTAACCTAATATTAATATGCAACTTATTTTCAACTTGGTAAGAATCTAATCTCAATCTATGAAACATTTGAATAAAAACAACGTCTTGAAATCTCGTAAATAAAACTAAAATCAAATCATTTACCCACCGTCTTTCACAAAACCTCGCAAATACAATTCAACAGTCACTTTGGTATAAGAATATTTACATCCGTAGTGCTATTTATACCCGTCTCATAAACTCATTTCATTTTTCAACGTCTCAAAACGCATAATTTCATAGAGCGAGGGAACCGACCCTTTAGAATACCTTTACATCTCCGCGAACATAAATCGCGATTAAAAAAAATAAAACAGCAAGCAGAGCTCTGCCAAGAAAGCTTTCACCGCAAGCGTTTCTGAACATGGTTTAAATCGCTTCTTATTAGATATATTTTATACTTGCACTTAAAACGGACTTAAAGTCATTGAAAACAGAGTTTGAATTTGCTTGATGAGTAATTTTCTACTTTCATATGACATACGCGAAGAAATCCCAACTTTATACAAAACGCGGAATGTGTATTTTCGTGAAAATCCATGTCGACCTATCCCCGCTTGCCATAGGTCCCGGTAGTGGGATTCCGCCTGCAGAACATGTCGTGTCAACTTGCTTATTGTCAAGAATTGGTTTAAAGGCCTATTCAAACCTGAGCGATATTCGCTGCCGCTGTGGGTAGAGGTACATACCGCGCGGGTTTCGCTCAGGTATTTAGTATCAAGTACCGCGGCTAGAGCGACCTGAGCGATATTCACTGCCACTGTAGGTAGAGGTACATACCGCGCGAGTTTCGCTCAGGTATTTGGTATCAAATACCGCGGCTAGTTCTTACCTCTCTGAGCGAAACTCGACTACCGTGCGTTATTCTACCCACAAGGATAGCGAATACCGCTTAGGTCTGAACAGTAATATTACCGCATACCCACTGGGTTTTCTCTACCGCAGACGGTAGCGAATACCGCTTAGGTCTGAAAGCAGTGACGTTTTCCGCATTCCTTCGATTCCCTTATATTTTGAATGAAAAGTTTGTAAATTGAGTTTTTAAAGCACTGTTATTGTTTTTAAAATAAACCGCTTCTTTTGGCTTTGCTTCGTATTCGTTTGTTTATCTAGTAACGTTCGCATGCCGTTGAATAAATTGCAAATATATTTCCATTCCATATTCGAGAACAAAATACCTTTTGTCTTTTTAGTTGGTGTCTTAATAAATTTGGAGTTGAAAAAATGTTGTAATAGAAACAGCGCTTTACTCAGAGGGAATTAATTTCCAATTGAAATCTGGCAGAATCATAAGCAATCTTACTTTTAAAATCAAAATGCAACTATAATTATGAAATCTAATAGGTACCACAAATCTACTACAAAAATCTATGTCACGAATGCATTTATAAATAAATATTTAGCCAACAACGCACTGCAAATTATTTGAATCCAAAAAGTTCGTTTTAGTTTTAAAGCAAATAGAAGTCTACCTTCTTACCACTAAACTTTACTACGCAGATTATTTACTTCTTACTGATGAGCACGGTGAACAACTAGTGGAGCATAAAATAACGTCTTTCCATATAAACAAGATAGAAGTCGTTAAATTATGAACAAAAAACTATAATTTGTACACTATTAAAGCGAAAGCATAAGTAGCTTAAGAACATTTATGTATTCTCCATTTTCTTAAGCACCGATCAACTGAACAGGTGTATCTTTTATTGCCGATTCTACGCTAAGGCGCTGCACTTAAATTTTATAAGCAACAGTATCCGCCGGCAATATTAAGGTGCAGCTTTTAATAGACAATATTGCGCTTCAGACGTTACGCGTATTAACCGGTTTATGTGTGCAAAAGCAAGTACGGTGATATAAATCTTGTTCATTTTCCATTTTTAGTTTTTTGGTAAAGTTTTGTAAAATAATATCCGAGTAAATTGTGCAGCTATTTTCCGTATCCCGCTGTATAAGTTTTCTATTATAAAACTAAAATGCATGTTCATTTTTGTACGTGCAGTGTGGAAAACAATGAGAGGCAGGACTTTTTCAAACTAAAACGTGGAATAGTTGATCGAATGTAGTCAATATAGAACAATACAAAATGAAGTTGCTTTTAATTAAAATCCACTCGCCTTTTGATTTATTTTTTTATGTTTAAGTTTGTGCACAGATAACAATATTAAAATCTTTGAACTTTATAGACTGAACGTCAATTTCCATTGCCATGTTTTGATGTGAATGTTCTGCAGGATGCCATAATATGTTCCCATTGCGTTTCAAAGCTCACCAAAGTAGAAAGGTGACACTTTGCCGACACACCGATCGCCGTGACGTCAGTTGTTACGTCGGGTTGTGTCTTACAGTGGATGCCTAAGGTCTATGTACATGAGGATAGTTTCAAAGTTCGTCTTTATCTTAGAGTAAGGGTTAAACAGAGATGGCAGAAAAATTGCTAAGCAAAATTGCTTCGTATAAATCAGTTATTACTATGAACTATGGTTAGTTTATTACAACAATCAAGGATGCATCAAAGTCACGTCGCAGTCCCGTCTGTGATCTCACACTTTACACAACAACACAAGACATGAAACAACGTTTTCACACGGTACTTTAAGTTTCGACAGAGGTGAGAGACTGACCCTCCGCGACCACGACCGTTGCAAGCCAGTAGAAACGTCTCCTGGCGTGGGTGAATGCCCGTCTTTACGACGAGGTTCGCCTTCGTCGGATAAGCGGTGAGGCGCCGAGTGAACCGCTTGAAGAGTGCCGGTGAAATAAATGCGCACCGAAGCGCGTATGAGGAGTGGCGCGTGCGGCTGCATCTACCGCGTTTCACGCGCCAACGCATCGTCGGTGCGATTTTGCCAATATTTGACGCCTGGCTCGAGACGAAAGAGTGCACTACTTTCCGGCTGACTCAGATACTTACCGGGCATGGTTACTTCGGTGAGTATCTGAGTCGGATTGGACGTGAGAAGACGACACAGTGCCACCACTGCGATGACGACCTGGACTCCGTCCAACACACACTAGAGGTGTGCCCCGCGTGGGCGGACGAGCGGCATACCCTACTCGCTACCATCGGGAGGGATTTGTCCCTACCAGCCGTAGTAGCGGCAATGGTAGAGGACACCCACAATTGGCGTGCAGTGGTCTCCTTCTGTGAAGCTGTAATGCTCCAGAAGAAGGCCGCCGTAATGTCGAGAAATAATAATGAACGGCGTAAGAAATTTCAAAATTTCAAGCTTCTTCTGCGAGACTTTTCGCAGAAGCAGCCTGAAATTTGTTTTCATTAGGTATATTGAATTCTGAAAAGATAATGTTTTCGGTTTAAAAGGTCAAAAGTGATTCTACTAAATAAAGAGATACCTATAAGAGAGACGTAGTTCGAGACAAGTTAACACTCGTCCTTTCACTACAGTGAAAGTTCAGCGAGATTTAACTCTTAATCAGTTTACATATGTACATCTATATGTACGTACACACTATGTATATCATAAGGCTGCTTTTCTAATAGACATTTACTAAACAGTTATGCTGCGAGGATATCACAGCGAAGCTGCTAAACTTTGAACCCGTTTCCACTGATGCTAAGCTATAAAGCGGAGTGAGTATGATGAACGCACCCGAAAGGTTAGTTATACGAGGATGACGTGCAACTCAAGCTACTACTTTCGGTGACAAGTGCGAGCCTACTATTGACAGCACTGCACATGGTTACACCACTCGCTAACATCCATAGCACGAATACAGGGCACACAGCTAGAGAACGCATCCGTACATATAACAAACATAGCTTAACTGTGGTAACCGCCACTTTGGCCAAGTGCGGGTTGGCAGATTTTACCTCTTTTACTTATAAACGTTAGACAAAATTTTAAACAGGTGTTGAGAGGCTGATTAGCAAAAACCTTACCTATAAACACTGTTTAGCGTTTAGTAGCCAAGTGAATAGCTGTCAAATTTAAACGACGCCGGGACCTTGTTTAAACGGTGCTGAGAGGCACAATGGCGGGTTTTATATGAATCAGCTGTTCGATCAATGACATTTTATACATTGTCAAATTTATTTATTTGCATTTTTTTCAATTTTAATGTTGTTTACTTATAATTAAACATAGATTTCAAAGATCTAGCAGATTTCCAAAATTATATAGAAGATTTTACTACTATAGTTATAATTTATTTCTTTCCGATATTTTTAGTGCAACATAATAGTAGGAGAGCAGTGCTGGTAAACAATTTTGGTAACATACTCAAATGAGGCATTACAAGAAATTCTGTTGTTTGAAATAGAAATATTGTCTATGATAAGTTAAATCGATTATATCAGTTTAGTAACATGTTATTTTGTCTATTGTAATATTTGTCTCTGGTCACACTATGAACTGTCAAATCATTCTCATTCTTGCTTCCAGAAAAATTGTCTTGTGTCCACGCCGTTTTGTTTTTCGCGTGATTTGTAGAATTAAATTCTTCTATCTGCCGCTTTTGACCATTACCGGCAAGGGTTGTAATAGATTTGTGAAATATTGAACATTTGCAAAAATTCTCAGTCCACGTGCCATCGTGTCTTGAAGACGCCGCGTTTGGAGTCTGGTAACTAACGAAAATCACGTATGTTTTGGCCAAAATTAGTGCGTTTTTTATCTAGGTTTCCTCCAGGCCACCAGAGAAGATCACCAGGTAAGTTGTACTTGTAAATTGTCATCACTGTGTATCTCAGTAAATATATGTTCGACTTTTGTCTTGCCTACAACGACTGGATGAATACAATCACGCTTCCATTGCCCTCTGCAAACTTTTCCTAGTCCTTCTAGGCAGATTCTGATCATCTGTGATTGTCCTTAAATCAACCTAAATAAGATAGTTGAGGTCTAGTTGAAGTGTTGCGGCTCCCTACACATACTTGGTGGATTCAAGGTTACTGCGAATTGCGATGTGGTTGGCTCTCGTGAAACCACGACCGACAGCACTCATGCGGTCTCTCCATAATATTTTCGGAGTAAATAAATAATTGCATCCTAAATAATAACTATAACCGAAAAAGAACATTTATTAGATCTTATAGTCTCACGCCTGTATCCCCGAAGGGGTAGGCAGAGGTGTAATATTACACCCACATTTCGCCATGAATTTTTAGGGCCCACGTAAAAGGGGGAGAGCCTATTGCCGATACCGGGCACATAACCAGACTCCGGGCTGTTACTGAGTATTCGGAAAAAACCAGTAACACTTTTGCTGTTCGTTGCTGATCCGGGAATCGAACCCGAGACCTCCCAATCCCACGCGCATGTTTATGCCGCGAGACCAACGAGGTAGCATTTATTAGATTTTTATGAAAAACAAAAAAACACCCGTTCTGAGTATAATACCCTTAAGCAAATAGATTGAATCTCAATGAAAGTGTAATAATAGAAAAAATAAAAAACTCGAGTTTCAAACAAAATCCAAAATTGTTCAGCAGTTCTCGGACTTTTTGTTATTTGTCATAGCAACGATATTCTGTCATAGTCTATGACAGAATATCGTTGCCATTAAGGTATTAAGGTAGCTATGTATCTATAAGGGAGTGTTCACACTACGCCCGGACCGGCTAATTAGCCGGAAGCCGGCGCCCGGACGATCGACACCCAGCGACCGGACGGCTGGCACCCTAGATTATATATAATTTATAGATGGAAGGATTCAATCGCAAAATCATCACTAAAAGAGTCAAATGGGGTCACCATTTGACTCTTTTAGTGATGATCTTGCGATGGTCGATGGCCACCCATTATCCGTCACAATTAAAAATAACTTCATTTGAAACTTAAAATTTTGATTTATAGACATTTTGAGTTATTCGTATACTTTATTTGACATACATACATAGACTCACGCCTGTTTCCCGGAGGGGTGGGCAGAGACTACGGAACGCCATTTGCAACGATCCTGACATATCTCTCTTGCTTCATTCACTCCCATCAGATTCCTCATACATGCTCTTCTGTTCAGGGTGCTTCTAACCTGTCCTGTTTTTAGGATGTCTCCAATCTGGTCAGAGAACGTCCGCCTAGGTTCTCCCCCTTCGTCCTGTCCCTTCCACACTTGCCTTATATATCTGCTTGGTCAGTCTTTCGTCATCCATCCTCTCCACGTGCCCAAACCATCTTAGCATACCTTTCTCGATGCTTGTCACTACATCTTCTTTTACCCCACAACACTCTCTTATCACACAATTCTTTACTATGTCAGTCAGAGAGACACCACACATACTTCTCAGCGCTCTCATTTCTACAGCATTTATTCTACTTTCATGACTCTTCTGCCATACCCAACTATCACTACCATACATAAGAGTAGGTACTAGCACCCCTCTATGCACAGCCAAGCGTGCCTTTTTGGACACGTTTTGGCTATTCATAAACGCCTTCAGAGCTCTATTCACTCTATTACCTGCATTAACTCTTCTTTCAATATCTTCTACATTCTTACCATCTCTTGTAAATAGCGTATCTAAATATACAAACTCATTCACTTGCTCCACTCGCTGTCCATCGATCATAACATTACAAGCCGTAACGCATTCCTCCTTTTCAAAAACCATAACTTTCGTGTTACTTACATTCACTTTCATTCCTTTCCTCTCTAACGCACCATGCATGATTGTTACCATCTCATGCAACTCCTCCGCTGAAGACGCAAGTATAACCTGATCATCAGCATAAAGGAGGCATTTGACAAGTAACTCATTCATCCTTAATCCACAATCACTATGTTTCAAGTCTTGCAAACAACTGTCCATGAAGAGGGTGAACAGCCATGGCGACGCTACACATCCCTGTTTAACACCTGTGTTGATGGTAAACCAGTCAGTGTATGCCCCGTTTATCCTCACACAAGCTCTAGAATCCTCATAAAGGGATTTCAGAGCTCGAATGAGGCTGCTGCTCACCCCATACTTCGACAGTACCGACCACATTTCATTCCTCACCACTTTATCGTAAGCCTTTTCCAAATCCACGAATGCGCAGTAGACCTTTCGACCTTTGGCGAAAAATTTCTCGGCTATGCATCGCAAGAAAAAGACTTGATCCGTACACCCCATACCCTTTCGGGATCCCGCTTGTACATCCCATATTTTCTAGTCCGTTACTTTCATAACTCTTTCAATCAGTACCTTCGCATACAATGTGCTAACAATGCTGAGAAGGCTAATGCCTCCATAGTTTTTGCAATCTTATTACGAGCCTTTTCCTTTATAAAGAGGCACAACTACTGCTGTGGCCCAGTCATCAGTTACTCGGCCGGTGCTCCAGCACAAGTTGAATAAACGCTGCAGCTGACTAACTATGATGCCCTGTCCAGCCTTCAGCATTTCGACTGTAATCCTGTCATACCCTGCAGCCTTACCTAATTTCATACTGGCCAGTGCCTTCAAAATCTCATACACGCCAATATCGCTTTCATCATTGCTATCATTACCATTCATTTCACCTGTTGATGTCTCTGTCGTCGTTGTTTCAAATAATCCTTCAAAATACTCTTTCCATCTCTTCAGCACACATGATTCACCATTCAGTATCTTTCCATTCTTGTCTCTGATTTCTGTGTATTCTGAGGATTGAGTTTTTCCTCGAAGTGCACGAACGGACTTCCAGAAAAACTTAATGTTTCTCCGAAAGTCGTCAGATAATCTACTTTCAAACTCATCTTTCTTTTCCTTTTTTTTCCTTTTAGCCATTTCTTTCACAATTTTTTTATACCTAACAAACTCCTTTCTTGCTTCATCTATATCATCACTCGTTGCCTTTCCCATTCTTTCATTTGCTCTGGCAGCCAACCAATCTAACCACGCCTTCTTCTTCTCTGATATTGCTGATTGTACATCCTTGTCCCACCATATATTCTTAACCTTTCGTAGTTTCCTTCTCTTGATCACACCACATACTTCAGACGCTACACATACTACCTTTTTTTTAAAGGAATGCCATAATTCTTCCATATTATTTATGTCATCGAACCTCTCAAATCTTGCTTTCAATCTTCGTTTATACTCATCTTTCACATCTTTCTCTTGCAGATTTTCTACTTTTATTCTTTCCAAGACCCTCCCTTGATTATTTTCTCGGTGTCCCCATCCTCTAAAGAGCCCACTTATCCGGCTTAACACCAAAAAGTGGTCTGTATGGATGCCAATCCCTCGAAAAACTCTCGTATCCAACACATTCTTTCTCAGTCGTTCATCTACTATTACAAAATCAATCATACTTCTTCTAACATTTTTCGCCTCACGTGTATACAAATGTATCCTTTTGTGATCAAACATGGTGTTTGTCACACAAAGGCTCCGCTCCAAACAAACCTCAAGCAGTTCTTTTCCATTTTCGTTCACACTCTTATCGAATCCACCTAAAACCCTTTCAAATCCATCTCGCTGTACTCCCACCCATCCATTGAAATCACCTAACAAAATCAATCTTTCGTTATCCTTACAGGTCCTCAGAATCTCTCTTAAACTCTCCCAAAACTCCTGCCTTTCGTCTTTTTCTTGTTGTGACATACCCGTTACTATATTGACCGGGGCGTAAACCCCTACAATAAGAAGACGAGTAAGTCCTAGTTTCATTCTCATCCATAGTAGCCTTGCATTATACATTCAAACTCTCTTACGCACTCATTAATTCGCGCAGACAGTATTAAACTAACTTCCTTGCAGGCTCTGGTGGTACTATCTACTCCGGACCAATACGCTGTGGAGCTGCCATGCTTGGTAGTGTCACATCTTTTCTTTTTCGTTTCATTCACACACAGAACATCATTGTTTCTATCATCCATCATCTGGCATACTTCATCCAATTTTCCGTCCATTCCACCGCCAACATTCAATGTTGGAAATCGGCTTTCCGTAGGACGTTTTTCGCCCTCGCGGGAAACGAGACGTGACGGGTTGCGAACCGCGTCGCCGCCATTTGGAGTGTAATTACTAACTGTCCTCATAGCGTTCCCACGAGTAATAGGGATTTAAAATGTCCATCCCCGCAGAGCCCTGTACGGGGGTAAGATGGAATCCTTTATTTGAAACTTCATTCATAGGGATTTTGAATTATGATTCTATTATTCTCGATGTAACCAAAGGCCCAGGTCCAGACAGCATACCCCCTATTTTTCTAAAACACGCAGCCAATCCCAGATAGCAATATAAACTTGTTTCAAACTTGCAACAAGTTTGATACATCAAATAAGCAAGCTTGAATCAAGTTTGACATGGCAAGTTTGCAAACTTGCAGCAAGTTTAAATCAAACTTGCTAGTTTCACTGTGACAAACTTGCATGAAGTTTGTTTTTGCATAGGATGTGCAAACTTGATATAACAAACTTGCTTAAGGTTTGTTTTGACATACTACCTTTTTTTTTGTACCCATGTGTTGGAGGGTAGGGTTTCACCTAAGCATTCCTCGCTACCCCCCGACGGGTATTGGCCCGCCAGATGGTCAGGCGGGCCCCGAACGAAACCCCCTTGGTGGCGGATGAAGGTGTTGGGCTCCGCCGCCAAAACACCCTGCGGCCGCAGAGGATAGGGAGGACAGCAACGCAACACCGCATCTCCTCTTCCTCTGCGGCCCCACCGCGACGCAACGATGGTGCGCCCCCATTTGGTCGCGGGAGATAGGGCGCGCGGCAACGCAACACCGACACGCCTCTCCTCCCGCAACCGCACCCGACTGCGAGGGACAGACAGAACTGTCCCCCGCACCCGCACCTATGGACGCATCCTACGCAGGCCTCACGCAAGCCCACGTGGAGCGTCCCCTCCCGGGATCCCGCTTAGCTTCACCGTGGGAGAAAATCAAATCCACGGTTACTAAGCCCCCCCACCACGACAAGGTAGAGATCCCACGGGAGGGTTGACATACTACCTACAATTTTTTTACGACAAACTTGCCCTACCTACGGCAGTAATAATAATTTTCCTAGGTTAAAATTAAAAAGTTAAAATTTTAACCTAGAATTAGAATTGTAGATTTTAATGAAACCTGACGATTTGGCGACTAGTAGGTGGTCAAATAGACATCCTGCGACCACAGATTAATAAAATAGTGTCATATTGTCCGAAACAAAACGGAGTACCAAGGAGCAATACAGTTCGACTTATCTATGCAGTGTATTAGATGTAGCATTCACTACCATACTTCCAATATCTGTGATGTATTCTGTCTATAACCTGCACGGACCTAAGAAACCACAATAACGTAAATCTTCACAGAAAATATTATTGCTGTGACTTCGTGAATACAACAATGTGAATAAAAATACACTATATTTTTTATCATATGACTATTCATTTTTTAATCAGACAATATTTTCGAATTATAATAAATTGACATAGTGTATGTCGTAAAAAATATACATTAATCACAAACTTCAATTTAAAGTGTTTCTTGAAACTTTAGTTCAGCTAAAATGTTCCATAAAAATGTGTGTTTTATACATTTTCACGGGACCAAAAGTTCTGTGTTGAAAACATGTTAAAGTAACAATCTTGCAATAAAACCTAAAACTATGTAGCCATGTACACCAGTGCATGGACATGGAGAGTCATAGGACCCAATTAGATATGTGATTCAAATTAAAAAATCAATGCCTACCTAGAAGAATAAAAAAAATATTGTTTATTATATTTCAGAACCTTACCTCCTTCTTATTCTAACTTTTGCTTGATTCAGCCAGTCACTAATAATTTCCTTAAGATGTTCATCCGTTACATCATAATAGATCTTTTTGCAGATTTTTGAAAAAAATATAATAATTATAAATTAATCATAACCATTTGGTTTAACAGGTAAGTAAGTAATGCAAACAAAAGGGGTAACCCTTACAGCTGGTTTAGTTTTATTTTCATTGCGAGGTTGTAAGGCACTGGCCCAGTATGGGAACAGACAATGCTTTATAAGCTTATTATCTCACAATATGGTTTTTTATAAAGTCATACAATATAAAAATACTTACGCAAGGTTATTTTACATGTTTCTATTATCAGAAATGATTTTTTGTTTTAATAGTTCATTGTTTTTCCTGTCAATGAATATAATTCTGCTACTTCATCAAGCAATATTCGTCTAAGAATGTTCGTAGTACGGCTACGAGCATTTCGGCCACCAATCCCAGCCAAGAATTTCACCTTAAATGTGATAAGAATTAACTTTATTAAGAAAAAGATTATAAAATATATTAAAAAACTTAGTATTTTATGAAAAGAAAGTGGAAATCAGCACCCAAACTAAGTACTTAAATTGTATTGCCTTATAAACCTACAAGAGATTGTTTGTTGTGGCTATTCTTCACCTGGATAAGATGGCTTTGTTGTATTGAAAACGGCTTACTCAGAATAACACAGTACACACATTCCAAACTAAATTTAAGCAAATATTATTACAACGACAAACATTATCATAGGTATTGTACAGTGAAGCGGTAACTTACATTTAATCAATATTAAACACGTGTAGTATATGACATTTTCATCATCTGTAGTACAATATGTAAGCAGAATGTATCTTATATGTTAGTTTTGAATATTGGCACAATGATAACAATTACAACTTTAACTTTGAGCAATGGCCAACCAAACACACCACACCGTCTGTCAGCCTGGCGCAAGTTCCTAAGAAAAAACCGAATGTATGAAACGTGCTATCTTTTTAATGGCTACTATTATATGTATAAAACGTTAAGATAGCATCCTTCACTATGTACCCTTGGAACAGTATTCTTTCAAAGTTAGACGGGTTATACGTACATCACCGCCTTGGCTGTCAATAGTGTCAAATGTCACAACTGTCACATTATTATCCAGATTGAACTTTGCCGCGTTATGTAATTTGTTTATAAAACGTAAAAAACATACTGTAAAAGTGCTTTGTGAACCAAATAAATGTGATTTTACACTTCTAGTGTTAGTGTTACTATATTTATTTGATTAGCATTGAAAGGAGCGCAATAAAAACAAGCAAAATAATGTGCGAATTATGGCATACAACAACATGCCGGTCAAGCAATGAAAAAAGGGTAGGTATTTATGGCAAAATGTCCCTAGATAAAGATCAATGAATATTTATAATGTTATATAATGTGATATATTTCAATGAAACATAAAAAATAAGGAAATATTCTAAAGTTTCATATCCTAGTACTTTGTAGGTAAACAATAGTGCTGCCTGTCAGTTATCGATAATCCGTTTTTAGAAATTGGCACAAGGACTAAAAATTATATTCTTTTTTCTTTTTAGATGTAAAAATGGGTAGCTGCAATTGGAAACCAAGACTTGATTTATGTGCCCATTGAAAAATTACATCAGTTGAACTATATGTGTGGCAAGCATTTTAAGCCGAATGACTTAAAAAAAAGGGAACTCAAGTCAGAAAAGCAGCTGTGCCTTGTATCTATAGACATTTCTTTAAATCCTATTAAAAAAGAAATGTTGAAAACCTTTCCATTACATGTACATACATATATCTTTTAGTTCTGCGTATTTTTCTTCGCTAATCTAGAATATATTTATAGAATAGGCTAATTTGTTTGAATAAACACATAAATATTAAATACATCTTTTATTTGTGTTGGAAAAGTATAATTCTAGTCGAAACATAATTAATATAATTATTTCTTACCGAATATTATCGATATCGATATTTCGTTAATCACTAGAGGGTACATCCCTATATTGACAAATATGACAATGCTGACAACATAATAACGATGTCAATTAGTATCTTTATGTTGGTACGAGTTCTCCGTGCACGTTTCATACAAAGCTGATAGTCTCGCATGATCTATGGCACATCCGCCTCTTCTTACGTAGTATTTGTATACTCTTTGCCGTCTGTCAAGCTCAAGTGTGACAAGACGTGATTGTAAAGCGTTCGGAAACGCATAAAAAAGTTATCTATTTATAGCATAGAAAATTTATAATGATATCTGATCATTATTTTTAAGAAATTTTTATTTTGTATTGTTTTTATTATGATTATTTAATCTATGTATGTATATTTATTTGATATTTATATATTAATCCATAGTGTATGTACTATTTATAATTAATTATAACTACTTTTAAGAGATTGTATGTATGTAAGTAAGTAGGTCCTGCGGGAAGATCAGTGTTGCAGTACCTTATTTGCGATCCAAAAACTGGTTTTCTTTTTTCCATTTCTCACTATATTGTTGTCACTACTGCATTGGAGTTGCAAATAAAAAACAATTTCATTTCATTTCAAAAATACTGCCTGTAATAAAAAGCAATTTAGGTACATCTGAATGGCCCATGTAAACGAAAATACAAAATAAAATCGTTAAAATTTTACCAGAAAGACAATTAGTGGGATAATCATCCGGAGAATCTGAATTTTTAGGCGAATATACTCTCTTAAACTTTCTTTTTCGTATGAGGACTTTATCATCAGTCTTAATTGGAGATCTTCTGCTTTTTTCAAGCGAAGAAGTGCCTCATTATAAGTTTCTAAAATTATAATGCATTTTTAACTGGTTTAAAAAAATAAATTAAGTTTGAAAGAAGTAGTGAAACTCAAAAGTTTATATAATTCTGAAATAGGTAATTGATGTTGTGACCATGATTCATCGGGGTCACCCCTATTCCTTAAAAAATTGTTTACCAACTCCTCTGTGCGTACATTCAACAGGAATCTAGGTTATCATTTTCAAATTCATTCTCAATATTAGGACATACAGTTTCTTCATACAAACTTTTTGCTACTTCTACAAAATAAAATTCCTTGTTTTGAATGAATACTACCAGCATTGATATTTGTATGAGTGAGAGCCATTTCTCTCTAAATTTTTATTAGTCTTCCTGGTTTGGACATTAGTAAAAAGGGTTTTCGAGCCATGTTTACTCCTTCCTGAAGAAAATAAATTAAAAACCTACATAAATATTACTAAAAACTGAAGCTATGACATGATTGCATTCAGAATTGTTAGTCATTAATAACAATATAATTCTTTGTTTTGGACTTAGAAAAATTTTGATGAAAAATCTCAAAAGTCAACATATTTTTTTTTTGTCTTGAATTGTATATATTAACGACTAATACTTAAGGCTTTTTGCTCTTGACATTTTTTTCTCCGATCAAGGGAGTCACAAAAAATCTTTGTTTTTAGCCATTCTAAGCAATGAAATTAAAAAATCTGTCAATATTATGATTTTGAAATTTTTCGCCGAAATTTTTCGAAGTCCCAATCCCCTTCCACCTTGCACACCCCTACACTCCAACCTTCTTTGTTTTGGCTTACTTAGCGCTATATAGCCCAAATTGTGTTAATGAAATATGAAGAAAAGACAGTGTGGCAATAATTGAATTGAATTTTAGACTAAAATAATAGGTACCCATGTGTGCAATATCACTAAGACAGTAATTTTTTCAGGTTAACCAACTAGATACATCATCTAATACCCAGTGAGGCTGTAAAAAACATTAAACATGGACTTTTTATTTTAGATTGTATGTGAATACAGCTAGAAGCTACAAAAATATAAAAGATACTTACCTCAATTCCGCCAAAACAAAAAGGATAATTCACAAGCACAAACTGATCGGGTGCAAGTTGAACTTTGCACAGCCACACAGCACAGCCACAGATTGCTA
This sequence comes from Euclidia mi, assembly GCA_944739405.2. NCBI lineage: Eukaryota > Metazoa > Arthropoda > Insecta > Lepidoptera > Erebidae > Euclidia > Euclidia mi. Next base: position 24,344,572 of record OX123181.2, read on the forward strand.
ATCACAGAATACCTTTGTATATAGTTGCTATTACGAACTAAAAATATTTATGAACTATTGAACTAGGTAATTAGATATACTAGTAAGAAGCTTCGGCAGAAAAAAAATATTTTCACAACAAGCAAACGGTCACTCAACCAAAATCCGAGCCGAAGTTAACCGAACTTTACCGAACGGATCAAAGAGTAAAGTAGGTGGCGCGAGTCTCACGCGCGCATCATAGTAGCGGTGAAGTTTGCATCAAGCTTGCCTCAAACTTGAAATATCATATTTGTCATAACAATATTTGAGCAATATTGTCGCAAACTTGAAACTTCATATTTGACTTAACAATATTGCAGCTATACTGTCACAAAGTTGTCTCATCATATTTGACACAGCAATTTAGAATCAAAGAAAAATTAAACTTGTCACAAGTTTGTCTGCTATCTGGGATGTAATCAGCACACCCGTATTCTTAATTTTTAACGCTAGTCTGCGTGAAGGTATAGTGCCTCAAATCTGGAAAAAGGCCAATATAACTCCAGTATATAAGAGCGGCAGAAAAAAATACGTTACTAACTACCGTCCTATATCCTTGCTCTCCACTTTGTCCAAGGTTTTGGAAAGACTAGTTCACAATCTACCCCAGCTTACACAAAATTATCATACCTGAACAACACGGGTTTGTGAAAAATCGGTCAACACTTAGTAACCTAACTCTCTACACCAATTTTTTGTTTGAGAGCTTAGACAACCACGAGCAAGTAGATTCAATTTACACAGACTTTTGCAAGGCCTTTGACAAAGTGGATCATTTCCTGTTACTGCAAAAGATCGCTTTCAATGGCATGAAACCTACTGCGCTGGTTCGAGTCCTATGTCACAAATAGAACACAAAGGGTCGTTATCAATGGTTGCGCCTCAGATGTCATAAAAGTTACTTCCGGTGTCCCCCAAGGATCTATCTTGGGGCCCCTGCTTTTTGTATTGTACATAAACGACATCAATCAATGTTTTAAGCATAGCAGATTTCTTTTGTATGCTGACGACCTTAAAATCTATCGTTGTATTCGAACTACTCAAGATTGTGAGAAGCTTCAGGCAGATCTAGATCGCTTATCAAGATATTGTTTAACTAATAAACTACAACTAAGTCTGACTAAGTGCAAAAGCATATCATTCACTAAGAAAATAAATGCTATCAATTTCTGCTATAATCTCACTGCCACAACCTTGGGCTCAGTTACAACTATTAAAGACCTAGGCATACACCTTGATACCAAGCTGGACTTGAGTACACACATAAATTATATCACCAACAAGGCGTTTCAATTACGAGTATATGGTTTTGTTATGCGCACGTGCGGCTCCACCTTTATGCGACCTAGTACTTACATCTATTTATACAAAAGCCTAATTAGGACCCAAATCGAATACTGCACACCAGTATGGAATCCATATTACATAAAGTATAGTGATCAGAAGAGTATAGAAGCAGTTCAGCGTAAATTCTTGAAAGCTGTACATTATAGATGTTTCCGTACTAAACTATCGTATAGCAAGCTCTTAAAGAAATTCTCTCTCACTACTCTGAAAGATAGGAGATTGCTCATGGATCAAATGCTTTTACACAATATATGCCACAAAAAATTTGATTGTAATTCTCTTATGAATCATATTGACATACGCATCCCGAGTCGCTCTCAGCGTATTTGAGATAATTACACTCACAAATTATTTGCTCCTAAAGTAAGCAAAACTAACGCGGGTGAACGTGCACCATTGACACGACTTATGAAGTCATATAATGAACACTTTACCAACATTGATATTTTTACTTTATCACAGAACTGTTACAAAAAACGAGTTTTAAAACGATTTTCAGATGTTCGGTCTTCTTCATAGATCAGCCATAGAGACAGGGTGTAGATTGTGGTCACACTGGCTTGCATTTGTAAAGATGAGCAACTTATTGATACTTATTTCCATTAAAAATCAAGTAATGTTGATATTGATATATTGATAAGATTTTTTTGAATCTAAGAGATAAAATACCTGGCAATACCTGTTTGGCTATTGGACTATTTGAACCGATCCCAAGATAATATCGCAGGGCTAGTCTAGCAAATTGACTCTTTGAGTCGTACCAATAATTAATTCTATTGCCAGAGTATGTGTCTATGTTTATGCCTTTGCTTTAGTAACAATATACTGTAATGTAATATAGTTCGAAGACTTATGTCGGTTTTTATGTAATTTTCGGCTTAGTATCACATCTGCCAGTTATTTTGTATGTTGTCTACTTTTGTTTAATTTTCTCTAATTACTCATAGCTTGTAATCTGGGGTTAATGGTGTTGGTTGTACAATGACATACAGCTTGTAAGACATACCTTGTTGCATTGCCTTATTGTACAATTGTTTAATTACCTCAATAAAATAAAATAAAAAATAAAATAAAATATTAATATTGACGTTGTTTTATCGATCTTTTTTTTAAATGTTTTTGTATGAAAGAGAAACAAACGCATCCTCAAAAACTTTCGAGTTCATAACCATTTAAATATAAAACCATTTTCGGCAAACAACTACTAAGCCATGCATGTTTAGTCGCGATGTTTTCCTAGATCATAGCAGTTGATACTTACCTAATAAACGCACATAACTTCCAAAACTCAGTGACGTGGGTTGGAATTTGAATTTTATTGCCATTTAAATTAAGCACACAATGCCTGGTGGCAACCAGACATTGAAGTTACTGAACTTCAATGTACGTTTGACAATCAGCTAAAAACACAATTTTTTTGTTTGTTCCTGACTTGGTTACATAAAATAATAATATGAAGATTTTAATCTGAACAGGTTTTTGAAATCAAATCACACAAGTGTCTGTTTCACGTTCAAATTTATTGATCGATATTTATGTTTCATCGATATTTCCTTTATGCTAGGAGAGCTGGCATCAATTTTGGGTAGGTATTTGAAGCATGCTGAAAAGTTGCCTCATACCTCTCCTATTATACCCCAACACGGAACTGCAGACCTGGCTGGCGCGTAGCGAAGCAATAGAAAATTATGAAAAAACTAACAAAAAGCCAGATTATTTAGTCGGGGCTTTATTACATTGCCAGGCGTTTTTAATTGCTTTGAAAATTATTTTTGCATGCGCCCGGCTATGTTAAACCCCGACTAAATCAAATAATATAATCATTTATAGACATACTCTACACTTGAAAAAATCATAAGTCAAAATTAAGTAACTATACAGGGTGTAACAAGGCCCTTAACGAAAACTGAAATCCCATGTTGTACCAATCACTACGAACATTTTTTACTTCGGCACCATACCTGGGAAATTACTGGTTCAGGAGATATTGAGGCTGAGGAATTTAGTATGGAATTTTTCTAATTAGGTACAAAATCGATGCATTTACCCCGCGAATGTGTTCTTAAGATGCCCTATGACCCCATGATAAGTAGGTATTTCTAACATTCCACGCGCGCGCTTTTAATTGCGGTTTAAAAAACGTGAAAACTTAAAAAAAAACGTTTCGCAGGTATTATTTTTGCTTAGTATGACTTGGCATGATGTCCACAACGAGTAGACTTCGGCTTGGTGATGGGTCTTGTGACACCCAGTATTGGACAAGACTGCTATTGTAATGCGTTCTCTATAGTATTTTCCTTATTCTAAGGCCGGCTCCGATCAGTGTTACCAACTTAGTAGAATTATCACTAAAACTGGTGGATTCAACATTTGCCTGAAATCGAATACAACGTTCGTTTTAAAATAATTTGTACACACGGCTACACATCAAGCTTTACAAAACCATTTTAGACTGAACTATTATTGTATAAGTATACCATACCAATTTATATTGACCAATTAATATTGACAAGACCAGTTTATATTGGTTTTGTAAAGGTTGGTTGTACATAGTTAAATCTATTATTATTATATTACTTGATGTGTTGATTTAACATTTAATTTGGATTTTTTCGTCACGTATTACTAAATAGAACTAATTTATAATTTTTGTATATCAATTGTTTTCCGAAGTGAAATAAGTATTTTAATGGACATTTCAGTGGGTGTCATGTGTCTAGGGAAATTTTATTTGTTGTTTCTGGTGGAGAGCTTAGTTCAACTGTTGGTAACACTATGTCACCGGCACTAGGCATGGGTCTGGGCACGTTGTCATAACTATATATATTTCATAACTATCTATATCGTTGGATCACGTAAATTGAATAACTATGTAGATAGATATAGCACATAAAAATGTGCCAAAAATAACAAAAAGCTAAATGTAAAGTAAAGAAAAAGTAAAATAAATAGAAAAATAATAGAAAATGTTACGTAAAGATAAAAAATATACGATATATGTAGTATAAAAATTAAAAAAACACAAAACGTGTAAGTATAAAAATGTTAAAATATATCAAATCGTAAAATTATTATTTATCAAAGAGCTAAGAAAATTTAACAATATATATAAAAAAGCATACAATAAGAAGTAATAAATAAGCCTTAGAATGTAACAAAATGCTAAAATGATCACCGGCTGTCAAGAAACGCTACGTTAAAATATAGCTACATAGGTCACGTCTGCTCGCGAAAGCGGTGACCGCGCGCAGCGTTATGTATCACGGTGGTTATACTCGTTATGAAATTTATATAGTCAAACAATTGACGTACAACTATCTATACGTAATATAGCATATGGTCGTTGCCATAACGATCTGCAATCTCTCTGTGTATTATAACGCATACTCTTAGCTCAGCTCTTCGCGTCCGTCTTAATGCCCAAATCCAGCTAGTGTGAATAGCTTCATACAAATTGTTCTGCCACTGGCTCGTTATTCGCCGGTCCGGGCATTAAGCCGGGCCGGCGTAGTGTGAACACACACTAACTCATAGATACAAAATAGCTAAGCGTGTTCGTTCAATTGCGTTATTTAGTCGACTATTTTGGCTATAATCTGTGGCCCGTTGTATCGTTCTTTATCAGTTACTCAGCTGAACGACAACGATATATTTTTACTTGACTTAACAATATTTTAACGAGAATATTGTGGGGAACTCTCTGATATACGATCTTTTCCTTCGCCGCTCATCAAGCGATAACTAATAATTTTGAATTACTTTGGATTTCGACCTTTAACCCTTAACCAGGCCCCGGTACGATTCGGTCCCACATCTTTTTTCGTTGTCCTTTCCAGGCTCTGGAAATATAAACTCCACAATTTATAAAAACGGCTACCCTTAATATATTATCTATGGGCCCAGTATAAAAAACTGTGCATCCGAACTCAATTGTCAAAGTGACAGCCATTTGATTTCGTGAGTCAGTTGCGCGCCTCTGTTTTCGTAGCAGAGTGAATATTTTTATAAATAATGTCGAAAAAACAAAAGGTAAGTCGTGTAATTTTTGGATATGTTGTAGATTATTTGTTTTTCTTGTGAACTTAACATATTTTTTTGTAGATAATTGTAAATATTTGTCACAATATCTTCCCAAATGTTGTGGGACAAATGTGACCGTTGCCTGTCAACGTTTTTATTTTGTGGGACTTATGCTACCTTTGCCTGATTATGATTATATTATTTTAGAAAACCGTTAAAGACCACGAAATTGAGAACATTCTTCAATATCGTGAGTAGCATGATACATTTTCAACAAACCTCAGAACAACAATGTTGATAGATGAATGTTTATCAAAAACAATTTCATTACTTTTTTTTATATATTTGAAAGTAAAATAGTCCTCAAAATAAAACCACTTTCATTACAGTACCTACATCATAATTTATAATACCCCGCCCTATCTCAGCGAAGTACCCCCTGCATTTTGAGTCAATTATTAACCTAACAAGAAAAACATCCAAGAAAATTATGTTCAAATATTAAGTAGTCGCACTTAGTTTTTTTAATTTCTTTCCAGGCAATGGGAATATGTTGTCCCACGTGATTTTCCTCAAATTTTCCAAGTCATTTTCCAATTTTCTTTGTTCATATGCCATAACAATTATAGTAGTATATAGAATCAATAGTTGAAAGTTATGTAAGTTGTGTAGTTCTCTTGGGCCTGGTTAAGGGTTAAATCTACAGAGAGTGTAAGTATATCAAATAAATTATATACACTTCCGTCGCCAAACTTACCAAGAAAACCTTTTTTTTTCTTCTCCTCAACAAGATTGACTGAAACATCTCACAACAATATTGTTATAGACACAGAGAAAATCACCGGATCACTATAAGCATAAACCTTGTGTGTCCACTGCGCCGTATCGCCGGGCCATTAGCGCGCGGCTCCTTTTGAGCCAGTGATGTATTGCGAGCTTGATTTATGTTTCTACAACATTTTGTGTTCAAAATCTTTCAGTGTCCGAAGTGAAGTGTATTTTGTAGTTGTTTGTGTTTGTGCGACATGATGGAGGGGTTCATTGTTGCGGTATAAGATGTGCTATACAATACAGTAGCTGTTACTTTAATTTGGCGTATCTATCACAAGATTTGATGTTATTTTTAGCGTTTTATTTTTATGAACGACAAGTTATTTAACATTACAAAATTTAGTTGATAAGATGAGTCTATCTTGTAATTCCGGCATTCGGCATTTGATAATTCATCACGTTTAAAATTTGACAGATTATGCAAAACCGAACAACATGGAAAACTCTTGTTTTGGAGGCCAAAACTCACTTCGAGTCAATGAGGCAATATAAATGCTATATATATATATATATATATATATATATATATATATATATATATATATATATATGCGTTCAGTCGTATATAAATGCTATATAATCAATGAGGCAAGAGAGTAAGTATATAAGTAAGATTGATTACTTTAGTTAATGTTACAAATGTGAACTGTAAACATTATCAGCTGACATTTGTAATATCGGATGAATAATGCGATGAAAATAAATATCATCCAATATAATTACGGCAATATTAATACCCTATTGATCTCTTATAACTTTAGATATTATTATATTACGTGGTAAGAACACCATTGTTAATACTAAGCACCTTACACTGACATGCACATTCTTCATTAATTCTGACAAGAAACATAAAGTTTATTATTGTAGTCATGACAAAGTAATTTTCGAAAAGGATTTAATATAACAATTTAATCATTCCTATTAAGCAGCGTCTTCTTTTCCCCTTCTAGGACTGCTGTGAACGACAGGGTCCACAATGATTCTATGCATTATTTACCACCTAGGTTAACATTGTGGAATGAAAATCAATCCTTGAGTATTCATGTTATTATGCTCACTATACTTTTCGTTTTGTACAATCCCTTAAATGCAGCGATGGTTTAGACTACAAAGCAATAGAAAATTCTAGCAACATTTTAAATTGAATACTTCTATAGGATGTAATACACTAGTTCTAGGAAAATCTCTGTGAGATCATAATAATTATACTCTATATTCACTGTCTTTCAATTTTTATTTCAAGGGAATGTCCTTCTTTTCTAAGCAATGTCGTTCATAGTATAAAGGGTTACAGACATTCATAAGAGGTAGGTACTTGGAAGTTTGCTTGGTCTACTGGATATGGAGAGATAAGTAAGGGAGTGCTTGAAACTTATACGAGTACGCTTATTGGTATGCATGTTATCAGCGACTGTAGTAGAGGTGTATTATGTGTGTATAAATATTCGATTTATAAATACAGCTTTCTAGTACATTGCTGAACGTAGGCCGCTCTCACTTGACTCACAATAACATCGTGAGTTAATAGGCGAGATTTTGAAAAAAATATAAATACAAGAATTGGCCCTCTGATTGAAAAGATCTCAAAATAAACCATCTACAAAATAATTATGTCGTAAACTAAAATTATTTTATACTTCACAGTTATAAGCTTAGCTCAGAGTGAATTTACCCTCGTACAAAAGTGCGAAGAAAATGGAAAATGTTGCTCTCTATATACGTTAAGGGTTAACATACAAACAGCGTTCGCTATTGATATGGAAATCTTTGTATAGCATGTTCTGATTGATTCACTGTCGACTAGTTTATCTATGCTCTGGCACGCACAATCCAGGAAAAGTATGTAGTTTGAGTGTATTCACACTTAGCTTTGAAAAAATCTTAGCGGTTATTTCATGAATTCATTGTTTTATATCGTGATAATACAATAATATGAATATCGTATCGTAGCCAATATCAGCGAACTTGTAGGTATGGCGATGTATGGTACGTATATACTTAAAGTACTTGCTTTATCGTTTAACGGTTGATATATTTCTATCGAGACAGTCTAGTCCAGTCAAGTTAGACTTAAAAAGGGGGTCGTGCTTGCAAAAGGTCGGACAATCACGAATTTTTTATATGTTATTAAGACCTACACCAGTGTTAAAAAACCAGATTTGCAATTTTCAAAGTGCTGAGCGAGAGACAGGGTGTCCAAAAAACCATGAAATTTTCGTTTTTTTTTCAGTTTGTCTCAATATCTTATTAAACCGAGGGTCTGACTGGTATATTTGCTATGAACAATTTAAAGTAAATTAAATTTTCTATTATTTGAGAGTAGTACGTCTTCTATACAACCATTAGTTTTCAAGATACACTTCTTCGAACATAGACATATTTTTTCAAAAAGTGTTTTTTTGCCGGAATGTTCACATTTTTTGTGTAATATCTTTTAAAATAAGCGCCTGACGTCAAAAATATGAGGAAAAAATTGTAGTAAATTTTATTACCTTTCATTTGAGACTAAATTGCTATCTATGTGCTGAGTGGTTCTCTTAAAAAAGGTAGATTACCAAAAACAATTATAAAACTTGATTTTGAGGGGTCCTGCAAAGAAACTGTTCTTACTTCTTGTTATTATCTGATTGACCAGTTAAAACTCAAAAATTGCATTTACACAAAAAAAGCAACCTGCACGTTCTAATTGGAAGAGCGTCAGGCTTATGAGCTGGAGGTCGCGGGTTCAATTGATTCAATTCCCGCGTGGCTCATGCCATGAATTTACTTTTTGATATTTTTCAAGTTTGATTAGGTTATTGCAGGCTTGATCACCTGGCTGTCCAAAAGGTTTGCTGATTTTGTGCTTTGGAGGAGACGCTAAGGTCAGCTCGGTCGTTGCATGGCGGTCGTTATCATCATTATCATCTGTATTGTAGCTGAAACATAGTTCTTTATAGGTGGAATATTTTTATCTTGCATTATGCTCTCGAGGGGGTCACGTATATAATGCGTCCCATCTCATGAAATGTGTTATCACCATCCAGCGTGTTGAAGTTCACATCCGCATTGTCATATACAAATTGGATGAAAGCTCCTTTTTCTATTGGTGGTGGGGATTCATTTCACGAGATCGCTGAAGTTTCAAGCTGCACAGCTGCATCCAAAACCGTTTGCCTTATACCTAAATTCTCAACAATGTCCGTGTGGTGACGGATTAAATATACGGAATGTCACCAACCCATATCATCCCATGGGTGTCGAAAGAGCCGACAGAGGGAGCATATTATGCAGAGCACAGCACTGTAAGGGAAGGAAAACTTGATACAAACCCTATACCAACCCGTTTGGCCAGCGTGGTATAGTAAGCCAATTCCTTCTTTCAAAGGAGAGGACTAGTCCAGCAGTGGACTGTTAAAGGCTGATGATGATGAACTTCTCAACTGTAAGGATAACATTCCTTAGATAACATTGTTGAGAAGGGTAGTTTGCTTTATTGTTGAAGAAATTATTTAGTGATAGCATCACCACACAAAAAGCAAATCCCTCTCAAGGTAGGAGCCAGTTTACTTGACGATCTTGTCAAAGATCGCTGGGAAGCAGTATCCTCTCCCCGTCGAACTGAGGCTTCAACATTAGACAAAGCTGTGTATCTTTTCATGCATGCGTCATGAACACTGACTTGGTTGCAAGTTTGTAGAAAGTTTTTATTTTCATCAAGGCCACGTTTTTGACTCACTTCAATTAGTGTTCGAATTCCTCGTTATTTAATGATCACAATACTACCTGTGTCGAGGTCCTCGCGACACACGAAACACATGCCCGGACGGATAGACATGTTGAAACTCATATTTTTCTCTCAAATAAAAACACACTTTTAATGGTGGCTGCTCCCCTGCGTTACCGGATACACAACCACACATTAACCGCATCAATCCAAAAACCTAGAACATAAGCCCGAAGGCATTTACATTAATAAATATATTTATTATTAAATTTGAAAGTTTTAGCCAATATAAAATATTGTTACCGCCTTCACCGCGTGGAGGTACTCCCAGCTTATATTACTTAAGGTACTTATTATTTAAGAACCGCTAGGCCTACAAGCATTAAATTGGTCTCAAATGAAAGGTAATAAAATTTACTACAACTTTTTTTGTATGTTTTTTGACGTCAGGCGCTTATTTTAAAAGATATTACACAAAAAATTTGAACATTCCGGCAAAAAAACACTTTTTGAAAAAATATGTCTATGTTTCAAGAACTGTATCTTGAAAACTAATGGTTATATAGAACTCGTACTAGTCTCAAATAATAGAAAATTTAATTTTCTTTAAATTGTTCATAGCAACTATACCAGTCAGACCCTCCGTTTAATAAGATATTGAGGAAAAACTGAAAAAAATCCGAAAATTTCATGGTTTTTTGGATACCCTACTGCTCGCACAGCACTTTAAAAATTGCAAATCTGGATTTTTATCACTATTATAGTTCTTAACAACATATAAAAAATTCGTGGTTGTCCGACCTTTTGCAAGCACGAACCTGGATCTTGACTGGACTAGTCATGGGAAGCAGATTCGCCCACTTATTGCAAGACCGACATAACGCAAAAATTTTTATTTTACAGGGCGGCAGTTTGAAACTTTTAACCTTTTGTATTTTATAAAAATAAAGTTTTATTCTAATGAAATTTATTGAATTGTGTTTGTACATTAATACACTTTTAAACTAAATATGTATGTGTTGTCTTACATATACTGTTTTCAGATAATAATAAAAACACTTTACTTAGTCCTCACTTATGTCATTATTGTAGAAAAAAGTTACCTCGAAAAAGTATTAGCTCGCAATATGTCATTCTTTCAATAAAAACTTTATAATTTAATAGGATTTATTTTAAAATATGGCTTGGTTGCATAAAAGTGGCAAAACTAAAGATAAAATAAAAAGTCATCAATCGTCAAAATCTCGTATTTAATTATATTTTTTAGGGACATCTTTAACAAAATCAGTAGAGGCTTTATAAAAAGTTTAAAATCGACATTATTTAAACTTAGTGAGCGTTAAAGTTGCCATGTAAGCCAAGTAAAAAATATAATAACATTAAAATTTCAAAAATATTATAAAAATCTATTGTTTAAGAATAATAGTTATTATCAAGCCACTAAAAACACTTTCCTAATTTTGATAAACTAACTTCTGAAAGGATTTAAATCAAGACACACTTGAGACAAATTGGCATATAAAACAAGAAAAATAACAAAAATAAGAGTTATTTTTAAATAATAAATTCTTAAAAAAATACAGTAGCTTTCTAATTAGTTTAATACTTATTCACAGCCTTTACAGCATTCGTTGTAAGTATGTATGGTAATTAAAATAAAAATTATCATTTAGTCTTAGTTAGTTAGTTGGACAGGTGTTTTCCGCACTTAGCCACTAAATTGGGCCATTGTACGTGAGCAGCGACGCGGTTGTCGCCTGCTACTCATACCATGAGAGCTCCTTCCAGAATGCCAAGAGTTTACCAATGTTACGCATGGCTTCGCTCATAGTTCTGGGATTGTTCAGGAATCTCGTCCGTTGGTCACTCACGCTGATGCAACTTAGAATCACATGAGCGGGTGTTTCTTCGGTCTCCATGCAGCCCCTGCATAGTGGGCTGTCCGTGGCGCCAATATTGTAGAAGTGCTTATTTAGTGGACAGTGGCCAGTTATTATGCCAGTCAGATGCTTGAGTGTTTTCTTGCTGGAGTGCAGCAGTTTTTGCGAGAGTCGTTAGTTCACTTGGGGGATGGCATCTTTGGATTGCCTACACTCTTTCAGTTCTGCCCACTCTTTTTCATGTTGTTGTAGGGTTCTCTCGCGTAACCACATTTTTAGTTGGCTGAACGGTATCGGAACAATTGTTCAGGTCCCAGAGTTGTTGCATCCGATCCTTTCCTAGCCAGTTGGTCTGCTGCGTCATTGCCTGTGGAGTCGCTGTGTCCTCGTATCCACTGAAGCGTGATCCGGTTCCTCGCTGCAATTTTCTGCAGCTCTTAGAGGGATTCCATGATTAGGCCGCTGTTAAGGCAGTTGCCGCGGAGAGCTTGTAGTACTGAGGCACTGTCTGGGACGATGCGTATTGACAGGTCACTCACATTTCTGGCCGCGATCGCTGTTGCCGCCCTTATAATTCCAACGCATTCAGCTTGGAAGATGATGTTGAGTTTACCAAGCGATGTTGAGAGATTGATGTTCAAGACATGGGAGAATACTCCAGCACCCGTCCCATACTTCGTTTTTGAGCCGTCCGTGTATACTCTAACCTCGTGTATACTAGAGCTGTCCTTGTGCTCTTCTTGCAGTTGTATGCGGTATTTTTTGTCACAGACAAAGGTTTTGGGTACGAGGTCGCAAGTTTGATCTCGCATCGAGATTTCGCCAGTTAGTGTCCTTTTCAGGCGTGCATGGGTTATTAGGTCATCTCTTCTCCAGAGCCCGACCTTATCGAGCCGGAGCGCGGTGGCGCCCGCTTCCTGCTGGATGATGAGGTGCAGTGGTCGCAGGTCGAGAAGCACCTCCAATGCCGCCGTTGGAGTTGTTTTCATGCATCCTGTTGTGGCCAGACAGGGGAGGCGTTGTATGCTCTGTAGCTTGTTCTTGACTGTGCTTAGTTAAGTGCGTGGCCACCACACTATTGCACCGTATGTGAGCATGGGGCGTATTATGGCAGTGTAGATCCAGAGGGCGATGTATGGTTTAAGATTCCATTTCTTGCCTATTATTCTCCTACACAGCCAGATTTTAGATTATGCATGCTTTTGGGGTTTTAGTGGTGATGGTCTGCCTATCTCTTCGGGGTTATAGGCGTGAGACTATGTATGTATGTATATGTATAAAATGTAAGTGTAAAAATCATGTCTTGTATTTATCGTAATATAGTCATTACCTAAAATAATACATTAAGTTTACACAATTTTTCTGCATAAATGACATATTCCTAAATGCTACGCGTAACATTTAACGTTGACGTACAGTGATTATGGTGCAATAAAGTTATAATGTTAGATAATACTATTACAAGAGTATTTGTTTCTACAATAACGACTTATTGCTGAATACTATTGAAAGAAATACCCTATTTTTATTGCAATAGCGACATAACAAAAAATAATCCTATATTGTAACAATATATATTTCACAAAACGTACTTACCATTTGTTGCAATAACGTAATAATCCAAAATATGACGTCCTTGAGCAGTGAGATGCGTGCGTCCTCGTTGAACACTTTGGAGTAACTGAGATAGCACGATATTGAAATAATACAAGATGCGCATCGACAGCGTGCAATTTAGACACTTACCGCCCTCTGGCGGGTTTGAGTTGAAAAATTGGTATGTCGTTGTTACGCTAAAAAATATATCGATAAAGCTTTGCTTTCTCATAATTATCTCAAAAATCCATGATTTTGAGATAAGTCGTTCTTGCAATAAGTGAGCGATATGACTTTGCAGCAGAGGAAAAACTAAGGCTGATACGCATAGGATCAAATCTATGGCAAGCATTGCTGACTTTTCGAAGTTACGTGGATACTTCATAGTTTATAATCGCTTGCTACGTCGTAGCAGAGGTAAACTCTACGCTAAGTGGACTGGTGATCTTGTTTCGATCGCGAAAAGTGATTGGATCCCGGAGGCAGGGCCGCTCTAGATCAGTCTTTGTGGAGAGCTATGAGGTGGCCTAGCCTCAGTAAGACTTTTGACTGTGATGATGATGATAAACACCTTGTTATAAACTACAGAAAAACCCACCAAAAGAACTAGGTATATGAACTATATCATACATCACTCTTGAGATAAGGTGACAAAGTCATCAGTAACGTTAGAAGTGCGCGCTCGTTACTGAGTTATGGCGCTCGTAATCGCAGTCGATGTCCGCGTTCTTGTATATATGGCGGTGTGCGGTACATATCATAGCGCAATAGCGGCAACTTATGAATCTGTGTATGTGAAACACTGTACTGTTATCCAAGAAAGTGATCTACCAGTTCTGAGAAAACTTTCAGTCTCATCAAAATCCCGCTAAGGTTAAGTTTAGAACTGTCAGTATATCATTTCAGAGGAATAAACTTTGTAATATCATGCTGAGCAAATGAATTTAGACCGTAAGATCGTACTTACAGGTGTGTACGTACCTGAGTATATGTGTGTGTGGGTAATTTTGTTTGCTTTAGTTTTGCGGACGTGTAATGCGACGACATAAAATTACGAGTATATTATGTTATAACTTTTGAGTTGTCCGTATGTTTATTATTGTGTTAATAAGATAATTCCCATTTTATGAATTTGATGCTGGGTTGCTTCATTTTTGGCCGGTATCAACGCTTCACAGTTCTATGTGGGCACAGCTGGGTCTCTTTGCAATAAATACACAGTACACACTTAGTAGGTACATCAAAATAACAAAACTGACTATAATTATTTTGGATTATTGAACACGAAACGAGTGACAGTTTCTAGGTACTTGTTGTCCGCCCGGAGTCTCCAAGAGAAGTGAAAGTTGTGTTGCTCCGTTGAACGTCAACCGTCACCCCCCTCTTCAACTGTAGCGAACGTCACACTAGACTCTGTCGAAGCGCGCCGTCTTCACACTTTCGTTTCGTAGTCAGTTGACGTTCCGTACTCATGACCATTCCTATACGGCCATCCTACAAGACACACGTCTCTGTGTGTTAATCTGTAACGAAATTTTACACGCACAGTATCACATTGCTCGGTCACTCCTGACTTAACCCAGAAAAGGGTTGAATCAAAACAGTGTTAGGATTCCAATCAACTTTGTTTTACAAAATTACCTCCTACATTAACTTCCTAACTATTATAGGAGCTGGATTTAGAGCATCACTGACAATACAGACAATTACCATAGACTCACGTTATAATCAAATCAAATAACTAAAGCTCTACATATGATTCATAACCATTCAGTAACCTCCAGTTACTAAACCAGGTACTCAACCAGCCACTCAGTTGCCACCATTCAGTAACCTCCAGTTACTAAGCCAGGTACACAACCAGTCACTCGGTTGCCACCCATTTACCTGCGCATCCTCACAAAGATCGCCAAGTCGCTCCTGGACTTTATGGTTTCCTACAAAACCCATTTATCTGCGCATCCTTACAAGGATCGCCAAGTTCCTCCTGGACTTTATGGTTTCCTACAAAACCCCAACACCAGAGTTGTCTGCCTACCGCGTACTCACGGACAACTGCCATCACAGTTGGTTGATACCGATTTGTACTGATTTACGGCTATAAATCAACCTCTGACATTGAATTACACAACCAATCAACATATAAGCTTAGTTTTCTACTGTCTCGTCAGTATTAAGATTCACACTTTGCTCTCTTCAAGATCGTCAATTATGCTCTGATCCTCTGCCACAAAGTTTCAGTATCAAAATCAATAATCAGAAAACTCAAAGTAAAACTGACATTTCACTATCGCGGTATCTCTCAATATATTATTTCAAACCAAGTAAACCAAGACATTAAAGCTCTACATGTGAACATGGCTACGCATAGCCAAGGTAACCTCCAGTTACTCTACTTTCTGCGAACCCCACATGGGAACGACGAGTCTCTCCAGAACTTTATGGTTTCCCCTGAAACCCGACCTCCGCCATAGCTGACTGCAATACTGCCTACTCACGGACTGACTGACGATCATCATGTAAACTTAAACACTTTCTTCAATTTCAGAACTACTTTGTTCTACCTCAATTTTGTCACTTGTACTTTGACTTTTAGGCATTTTTCGCAACCTGTCGTGTGCGTACTTATAGATACGCTTAGAATTAAGGGCTTTAAGATTATAACGATCACCGTCAAGAACTTCTGTGACCTCAAATGGGCCTTTATACTTAGGGTCTAACTTCGTTTGATTACGTTCCTCGTTCATAATCAACACAAAGTAACCTTCTGAAAATTTACTAAGCCTTGCCTTTGTCTTATCAAACCTACGTTTCTCATATGATGTTGCACTTTCAATATTACGTAACGCATCATCTCTCACGGTATTTAGGTCAACCTCAGCTTCTACATCAACTGCCATCAATGATAGAAGCCGTGCACACACCTTGCCTATTAACAACTCTAGGGGGCTAGCTTTCGGCGTTCGGTTAAACGTACAGTTAATCGCGAGTTGGACTCCGGCTAATGAATCCTGCCAAGAATGCTCTTGTCATACAACACAGAAACCTGAGGTACCTATCTAACAATTTTAGTGAACAAGTATCAAAGCGGAGCTACTTGAGCAACAGGGTATCCATGATTGCGATCAACAACCACACCTTAATGCACTTCGCTCTAGGAATAAAAGAAAATTATCGCACAGCACTCATTCTAGTCGTTCAGCTATTCCTGACCCAAGTCAGTGGGGAATAAACTCTTTCTCTCAAAGCTGACATGTTGAACAACACGCATATTCGTTAAAATAATAGGAAACTCATTAAAATATTGCATTGTTCATACTCTGACATCCATCGAGTCTTCAACATCACGCTATGCAACCTCCATCCGGTTACACAACACCACCCGGATAATCATTTTGAGCGTTTAAGAAAGTAATCTTAAAGTAGGTTTGTTCAACATGTTGCTTTGGATTTCCTTATCACATAGCAGACTATAAGGAAACCTTACTAGGCTGATACTCTAGATGTTAAGTTTACTACCAAGTATCCAACTAGTCTTTTCAGCGTTATAATTTTGTCGTACTCATGAGCATTCCGATAAATAAATCTTCTGTTGCAGGCAACCTTAGAAACATTGAACCAACGGACACTTAAGGAAACCAAGAACACCCAGACCCAAAATAACAATTTGTGGATTACACAAAAGTATCGAGCTCACAATCCTCGGCGCATTGAATTTGATGTTCTACAATTTGTGGATTACACAAAAGTATCGAGCTCACAATCCTCGGCGCATTGAATTTGATGTTCTACAATTTGTGGATTACACAAAAGTATCGAACTCACAATCCTCGGCGCATTGAATTTGATGTTCTACAATTTGTGGATTACACAAAAGTATCGAGCTCACAATCCTCGGCGCATTGAATTTGATGTTCTATTTAGTCCAAAATAACATACATACATACATACATACATATCGTCACGCCTTTTATCCCCGAAGGGGTAGGCAGAGGTGTATTTCTACACCCACTTTTCGCCAGATATACTTTAGTCCCACGTAATAAGGGGCGAGCCTATTGCCGTACCGGGCACATTTCCAGACTCCGTGCTGCTACTGAGAATTTCGTGACAGAAAAACCCAATAACACTGCCCGACCCAGGAATCGAACCCGGGACCTCCCGATCCCACGCGCACATTTATGCCGCGAGACCAACGAGGCAGTCGTATAGGGTTTGATGTCGAGTTTTCCGTCTCTACGCAAAGATGGTATTTGCATCGGGTTACCCTTAGTCGCCTCTTACGACACCCACGGGAAGATAGGGGGTGGTAACACTTGTATTCTATGCCGTCAACCACACGGCGTGATGCCAAAATAACAATTTGTGGATTACACAAAAGTATCGAGCTCACAATCCTCGGCGCATTGAATTTGATGTTCTACAATTTGTGGATTACACAAAAGTATCGAGCTCACAATCCTCGGCGCATTGAATTTGATGTTCTACAATTTGTGGATTACACAAAAGTATCGAGCTCACAATCCTCGGCGCATTGAATTTGATGTTCTATTTTGTCCCTCGGTGAAATCAGATATCCATATACAAAAATCATGCTTTTTACTCGTACTTCAAGAATGAATAAAATAACGGTAGCCCAAACAACCTTTCATTCATATTAAGGACTGCCACTGGTCCGTTAGTAATTGGAGAATACATATATTTCTTCCAAATTAATAATCTCATGAACGCTACCGCCGTAATTACTTTTACGCTATGTTCAAATTTAATAAATACAAAATTGAAGTAATATTTTCATTCTCAGTAAATACTGGCAGTCGTAGTAAAGTTACGTGAACAGAATATAAAAATACACATTTTGTTACTTCTATTACGTTGGTATCAAGTTGTTCGTGGTTTCATCAGGTTCAAGTATAAAGTTACACCTACATTCCCAAGGCGTGTGATTTTTTAACTTTATGTGTTTTAAAAATATACTACGAAGCAAAGTTTTATTAGTGTTTGAAGCGTTGTGTGATTACATGTCCCCAGGCATTTTTGAAGTCTCTTATTTAGACAGCAGAAGTTATAGAATTGTTTTAGTTTCTGTAAATATATTGGCAACTTTGTTTCGTGTTGGTAAAGTATTTCCACATATTTAGTTGTTAAAATACCATTATAACTTTTAATACATAATTTTACTAAAATAAAAGCTACGTGAATGGAGAGGTAGGTATTATAGAAACGAAAGTGTGTTTGTTTTGTCTGTCATTCTCTCACGTCGCAACGAAGCGATTCTATGCTTTTATTTTTGCGTGTGGAGATAAATAGGAAGCTGGAGACAGATTACTTTTACCGATATAATTGACACCCATGAAGGTGAAGCCAAAGTCAAAGTTGATACCCTAGTGTCGTGAATAGTGGCTAAGCCTGTTTCTAGAACATTCGGCTCGATAACTTATGTTCATCTTAGTCGGGTACATGACGATGTGAATTTTATTAAACTAGAGGTACATTATTTGTACTTGACAAGTAAACTGTTTGTTTTATTGTATCGCTTATAATGTTGGCTAAATTGATACTATACTGTACGGACGTGCTGTAGAAATGGATTCAAAACTTAGGTAGTAGTGCTGTTAGTAAACATAATTGCTAAGTTTTGTGATGATAAAATGGATAGAAATCGACGTAACTCAATAGGGTATTACACCGTTTTTTGAAAAGTGTCTCAAGATGATCCTACGACTTTAAGAAAGTAGTAGAAAATTACGAAAAATATATTCAGTTGATAAGTACTTTTTAAACAACTTTTAAATTTACATTTTAAATGTTCGCGGTTTATCAGACAAAAACGTTGGAAGCCATCTTGCTTACGCAACATATTAGTAAACATCGTAGCTCCTTTTTTTCTAATTGAAATTTATCAAATTTATTTATAATTATACATGAAATAAACATCATCACGTAGCTACTTGTTGATGCTTGCTATTTTTGACAGTCGCGTGGTTTAGTTGTTTAAAGTTTATGACGTCATTTGACGTTAATGACATTCGTTATGGCGGCTGCCGTTATGCGTAATTAAATCACACATAATAATACGGAATTCTTTAAGCTGGTTTTAAAATTCTATTTATTCATTTTATGAGCTGTAACTAATATATTCCGTATGTCTTCCGGTAATACTATCTTAAATATACGTTATTATATTTTTTTCACATTTAAATTGTTTTCCGAACTCTGTGATAAACAGAATTTTGTTGTTCATGTATCTAGTATGTATGCGAGGTATGAAGGATTTTTTTGTATTATTAAAAGGGGTCCATTGAATGCGTGATGTATGAAAGGTTGGGGGGTTATACATAACCAACTTTGTTTTGGGTGGTGTTTGGCACTTAAAATACTGACACCACTTCTCCTTCTCTATTCCAGGTGCTGTCGGCGGCAGGGGGCCAGGGATTTTTTTTCCCAGGAAAAATTCCGGCCTAACGGGGGCGTGTGTGACGTAGTAGCTGTTGCGCTGCCCCCACTACTCTCGTCTGGCCGCCTCGCTTAACAGCGGCACATAAATTCCGCGGCGAGACAGCGATCGCGCTCTTTTTGGACCCTGGACGCCGCCAAGTTAAATGCTTCTCTCTGCTGGAGCACCCAAGCCCCGTCAGCCTGCCTGCCTACCCTGCCCTGAGTCTCAGCTCTTACCTTTAGCTACCGGGTTTACATTCTGTGTAACGCTTGCCAAATCAATATATTTTGGAACCAACAATACTGTATCTAATTTATCTCTCTACACACCAATAAACGTTACACTATAAATACATGGGGTAAAATACCCTATTTTTTACATCTTTTCTTACAAGTTGACCTAATAAAAGCGTGGTGTTCAAATAAAGGACACCTACGTAAAGTTAGGTTTCTTATCATCAAAATGTATAAAAGGAAAACCAATTTAGCTGAATGGATTTAGCGGAGCACGAAATGATGTTGTGTAATTTGTACGTCCATATACATTTTTAACCTATAAGCTGGATTTGTTTATTATACTATACACTGTAATAAAAAAAATATTATTAAAAATCAAAAAGGTTTTAATGAAATATACATACATATGCTCACGCCTTTTTCCCGTCGGGGTAGGCAGAGACAACAGATCGCCACTTGCTTCTATCCTTGCAAACTTCACGTGCTTCCTTTACATTCATTATTCTTTTCATACATGCTCGCCGGTTGCGGGTGCTTCGGACTTTTCCGTTTTTCAAGACGTCCCCAATTTGGTCCACGAACGTCTTACGAGGTCTGCCGCAACCGGCTTGTCCATACACCTCTGCCATATATATTTGATTCGTCAATCTTTCTTCACTCATTCTCTCCACGTGTCCAAACCATTTCAGCATTCCTTTCTCAATCCTTGTCACGACATCTTCTTTCAGGCCACATCGCTCTCGTATTACTGCATTCGGAATTCTATCAATCAGTCTCACCCCACACATACTACGCAGTGATCGCATCTCAACTGCGTTAATTCTGCTTGCATGCTTTTTCTGCCATACCCAACACTCACTTCCATACATCAAGGTGGGCACCAGCACTCCATTATGAACCGCCAGTCGCGCCTTTTTAGGCACGGTTTGGCCGTTCATAAAGGCATGCAGCGCTCCATTCACACTGTTCCCCGCTATCACTCTCCTTTCAATATCACCTTCACATCTTCCATCTCTTGTAAACATGCTTCCCAAATATACAAATCTTTCAACTTGTCCCACATTTTCATCTTCAATCGTAATATTACACTCAGTCAAACTTTCATCCTTCTCAAACACCATCACTTTCGTCTTTCTTGCATTAACTTTCATACCTTTCGCTTTAAAACTCTCGTTCATGCAGTCCATCATTTGTTGCAAATCATTCGCCGATGATGCAAGAATTACTTGATCATCGGCGTATAAGAGGCACTTAACACGCAATCCTACCATATCAATCCCGCAATCAATTTCCCTTAAATCTTTCATGCAGCTATCCATGAATATGTTGAACAACCAGGGTGAAGCTGGACACCCCTGTCTGACACCTTTAGAGATGTCAAACCAGTCCGTATAGGCACCATTAATTCGGACACAGGCCCTCGAATCCCTATAAAGAGATTTTAGAGCCCTTATTATAAAGTTGTCCACCCCATACATAGATAGCACCTTCCATAGTTCCTTTCTATTTACCCTATCATAAGCCTTTTCCAAGTCTATGAACGCGCAATATACCTTCTGGTTTTTTGCCAGACATTTTTCGGTAACGCAGCGCAAGGAAAAGACTTGATCCGTACATCCCATTCCCTTCCGAAATCCTGCTTGCACATCCCATATCTTGTCATAAGTCACGTTTACTACTCTATCAATCAATATTCTGGCATACGTTTTTCCAACAACACTGAGAAGGCTGATCCCGCGATAATTTTGACATTCCTGCTGCGAGCCTTTGCCTTTATAAATTGGAACAAGCACTGCCTTGGTCCAGTCATCTGGAACTTGGCCCTGTTTCAAGGACAGATTAAAAAGGCGATGCAGCAGGTTTACTGTAAGTCCCTCGCCAGCCTTCAACATTTCAGACGTCTTAATGAAATATTCCGACCGAAAATTAATTTCATACAGTACTTCTTTCAAAAAATAAATAAACGAGCATTTTATCTATGGTAAATTTGACGGTTGTCACATAAATGTGAAACTATGCCGAGGAATCTAGGATGATGTATCTCTATGGATTTGACAAGCAAATAATAATACTGTGACAGACCGAGATAATGACATACAGAAATACATAAGAGTAAAAGAGACAAAGATAGCATTTTTTGTCTTTGTCAGAGTTTTCGTTTTTTTTTGTTGGTCACAGCTGAATATTGTGACCAACAAACGTTTGAACTCTCGATAATTTCCGCGAAAAATTGTGTTATTATTGATATTAATTGTGAATCTTAGTGAAAATATCATTGGTTCAGATTTATTATGGTGATTTGTTACATTTTAGGCTGTAAAAGCCATAGTGAGCGGAAATGTGAGAACATAACCATTTATTCGTAAGTACGATGTTTTAGTTATAATATCTATTTATACATGAAAATATTCATAGAATGATACAAATAGCGTATCATTACATAAGGAAATAATTTCTAGATTACATCAATAAACCAAAAAATGCTATTTTATTATCACTGCGATTTTAGTATTACACAATCGAATTTACTAGGTCGTTGAATGTTGAGCTAGCCAAAAGTCATCGATACTTTTAGGGATACCACTGAAGCGTTTTTTGCCGTTACTTGGTTTCATATGAACCTAAGATTAATTATTTAATTTGTTTTCCGATTCTTTGTAATAATGAAATTATTTGTTTATAGATTCCCAAAGGACTGCACGATCCAAAAATAATTGTGGATACGTGCAACAGGAGGAGAAAACTGGGATCCGAATAAATATGCAAGAGTATGCTCTAAACACTTTGAATACAAGTGTTTTAGGAAAACTCCCCGCAAAAGGTACTTATTTGGAATCATTCTCGAATGATAAAGAAGAGAAAATAAGAAATTTGTATACAAAATTAATTTTGTTCAAAGGACAGTAAAGTTGAGTGTCAAATAATATAATAAAAGATATATAACTCTGAGCCTCGTGTTTATTTGGCGAGTGAAGCCAGTCCCACATATTCGACACTTTTGTTATACATAATAATATTAAGTATAAAAAATACTTATCGCACACCTTATGGATGGATTTAAACCTCCTCGTAAGGTTAGCTATATTTTTATTTTTTTATTGGGCTGTAAATTATATTATATAGATGTTTGTTACTATTCGTTGCAAAAGTACCTAAACGGATATTGATGGAACTTCTCGAGTTAGGTCTAAATTCATCAAATTACCAAATTGATTAAAAATTATAGGAGAACGCGGTCTCAGATGTCTCGTAAAGTATTCATTCTGGAACGACCGGTTGGCGCAGCAGGTAAACGACTGCTACGCCGAAGGTCGCGGGTTCGATTCCCACACAAGTCAAACATTTGTGTGCATGAACGTACGGATGTTTGTCTTGATCTGAGTGTTTCAATGTATAATATGTATGTATTTACAAAAAAAAACAGTATATAAGTATGTTTATCCATTATCTAGTACCCATAGTACAAGCTCTGCTTAGTTTGGGACTAGATGGTGTTGTGTGAATGTGGTAGAATATTATTATTATTATTATAATTCAGGTTTGATATAATGTTACTTAAAAGTTAATATGTACTTCGTAGAATTGTAGGGTAAACATTTACAACATCTGGTAACACCAACTCAGGATGTACTCTATGTCCGTCCTTTACGGGTGTACGCAAATGTCGAGTCCATTTGATTCTTGGTCTTAGCGAGGAAACTTGTTCACGTCTAGGTATTTTTTTTTTATAATTGCCCATTTACTATAAAAAAAAACTATTGTACAAGCCGTGAATTCAAATGATACATGTACTTAACTCATGCTAATGCTAAATATTCAACATATTACACTAAATTCCACCGCTTTTTTGGGTCATAATCTTAGATGTATAGCATACCATACATTGCCAATGTTTGCTAAAACGACATCTTGGTTGTGATGTATATTATTATATTCTATACACTGCCAACTAAAGAGTGATGATGATGTCAGTACTTTTGGCTTTGATCGTTTTAAGTTTGCGGTGTTTTTTGCTTTCATGCTCATTTTTAACAACTTTGTTCTAGCCTGGCGATAGATTTAAACGCATGGTAGCACTAATTCTTTAATTCAATGCTACTTCCGATGCCAGTGATGCCACAAGCAATGAAGAAGAAGTTATCAGTCGTGACTTATCCCCTTCGATTCTACTACTCCGTCGATAAATTCATCGTTAGAAATTTTTAGCAGCAATAATTCTTATAAAGAAAACTCAGATGAAGATTCTCATTCGGTTCACCCACCGTACTTTGAGTCCATAGATTCTCAAAGCCACTGACACTGTCACCACTCACACCCGTTCTTTCGACAATATTTCCTTCAGATACGCATCATTTTTCTCGAGCGTGTCAGAGCCCAATGTCGGTCCGTTGAAAAGGAGAATGTTTTCAGCATAGATGAAATGATCATTCCGTAAATGGGCGAAAAGGCCTGGGTTTCTGGCATCGTATACGATTTTATGTTGCATGCAGGCGACGATACCTTGGGCATTCGGATTAAACCTCAGGAAGATTATCTTGGTACTGGATCAGAAACAGTTTTGGCTTTATGTAAGACCATAAAAACCGAGCTTGTATCGTCTATTTGTACAATTAGTATACGTCTCTCGAATTTATATATGTATATGTGTTATTAGAAATAATTATGCCATATTTAGCTTAGGCACTGTCAGAAATAAAAGGCTTCAATGCAATATTGTTATTAGACAAAGCTCTGCAGAATAGGGGACGGGGGGGGGCTTATTGTCAAGTAACTTTCAATAAAAATGAAATTGCAATCGTGATGTGGTGTGATACTAACCCTTTCGATAAAAGTAAAGTGAAATGAAATTAAATGAAATGAAATGATTTATTCGCATAAGATACGGTTATATAGGATGTCACAAATTAAAAACAGACACCTATGGTAGGTGTCCACTAATAATGAACCACTATATTAGGCATATGGGTGGGGATGATCTGGCTGATATGCTTGTTGTCTTATACCGAACTAGCATAAAGACCCAACGCTGGCACCTAAACATATTTTCTCAAATATTGGACATACATATCCAATCCATACCAAGAAAAAAGATGACCATACATCTGTGGGGGTTAAAATAAAATGTTTTGTTTCCTATCATAAGCATAGCCGTTATGATTTTTATTATACTTCGAAGCATATTTTGTCATTGTTTTTCTTTTTCTAGCTATGTCAAAAGTCAATTTTGTATATTATACCATATACCACTTACAGATGTAAATTGCTGGCGTTGGTATATAGTAGTAGTTGGTGGTTGTATAGTATAATATACATTAATTATCTCAGCTTATCGGCTAATTAGTTTCTTTTTCCTATTTTTCCTACCTTCATTATAGGTATAATAATCATAATCAGATATCATTTTGATGTTTTATTTCGATGGACAGTCGTGCCATCTTAGGGGTTAACTGCACTACGACTTTCATTACATTTGAAATAGGCATAAATGTAGTTACATTGGAACTATTTCAAATAAAAACAAACGATTGTAAAGTTTCATGACTTGTACATTTAATACAACAAGTTAATTTAATGGCAATGTTAATCTCAATAACTTAGATATTTAAGTATACTTCTAGACCGAAGCATCCAGAACCGGGCATGTATGAAAAGAGTTATAAATGTGGAGGTAGCGTGTAAGGTTTGTAAGGATAGCAGTAAGTGGCGTTATGTTGTCTCCGCCTACGTCGACGGAAAAATTGTGTGACTGTACGAATATTTCTCTGTTTTCTGTGATGCTACGGCAGATTATGTAATCTAGTCAAAATATTACAGCAAATGAAGGTAAGTCAGCTTAACAAACTTGTATTTATTTTATATAATATTCTACCGCACTCATAACAACATCTTGTCCCAAACTAAGCAGTGCTTGGACTATGGATACTAGACTATGAATAGACATACATAAATACTTTTTTTTGTTAATGCAACAATTATTAATGTTGTTTGATAATTTTATGACAACAAAATATACTACTACCACATTGTAGGCAGTGTAACATACACCGCAAAAAACCTGAGTATTCATTTACAAATGATACATTTATAAATAATACAGATCTGTTTTTGGGCTGTTTTTGTTAAATACAATGGTTGTAATGCTCATTAAAATAATGGCTAGTATTTAGTATCTAGAGTTTTGTAAGCAAACAAATTGCCAAAATAACATTATGTACTGTTTTTGAACAAGAATATCTGAATAAATGCAAATTGAAGGGTATTTTATCTACATACGTACCATTAATTAAAACAGTAATTATTTTGTACTACAGTTTTAATTTTGGCAGTGATAAGTGTACGGTACCTACCGTTTAATGTGCTGTGTACGGGTCAGGCAGCAGGTTGAGAGATTTTCACCTACAAACATGTCATTCATTTATAGCATGCATTGCTGATGTCACAGTTTTTTATCATACTTTTAATATGATAAAAAAGCGAGCGTTATTCTTGTTGCAACCAGGATTTCACTTGATAGAAAAACATGAATATTTTTATCTAGTAAAACATGTCGAAATAATAGTAGTTTCATTCATCAATCAACGTTAAAACTTTATTTAACATTTTTATCGTCAATTTATTGATAATAAGTATTCTACTTGACAGCAAAACACTATGACGTCACTACGTCATACTTCATACAAAACCCTTAGCAAAGGTAGTTTTTGACATTTCATTAAAAGTGCTTGATTTGACTAGTTGGAAACAACCTTATTGATGAAATTATAGATTCGATTGCATGTCTGACCTCCGCAACCGAAGGGGATAGCCATATGCCATAGTTTATACTAGTGTCAGTTTTTTCAGAGGTACTGACTTCAAAA
Source organism: Euclidia mi (assembly GCA_944739405.2). Classification (NCBI taxonomy): domain Eukaryota; kingdom Metazoa; phylum Arthropoda; class Insecta; order Lepidoptera; family Erebidae; genus Euclidia; species Euclidia mi. The sequence continues at coordinate 24,371,511 of OX123181.2, forward strand.
AGCAATCGTTAAAATATTAATATGACCATCATCCATCAGAAAATTCAAAAGATTAGTCAGTATTATGCACAATCAAAACAATACGAGTACCGACACAACATCGAAATAGGAATCGTTCAGTCGTACCTACCATCAATAAGAGATCGCATGAATACATAGAATATTTTATACACGTCTATCCGTATCGAACTCAGTCTCAAACAAATACAGATTTTATGTTTACATACTATTAGTGTTTGTCCTGGATTTACATGTGCTTTCCTTCTGTTTATTTAAAGAACAAACTTTGCATAAGAAACGCAACCCTGGGTTGTGAGGAAAAGAAAATAAAATTGTTTTACTGGGGCGTTTCTATTGTTCATAAGGTAAGTATATTTCGTTGTTCAGTTATTGTAAGGACAAACATGGATGTTGCGTTTATGGACAAAACTTTTCTGTCAAAACTGTCTGTTTTACAGGATAATATTATAGGCGTGCATTTCCTTTTAAAACCACATGATATTGTTGTCGTAAAACGTCCATGTAATGTTTTTGGAACTGTTGATTTACTTCAGGCGTTGATATTATAGGTACGTTTTAGTACCGCTAATCTTAATGGTGCTATATTTATAGGCGATGTCATCAGCATTATTGCCCTAGCTTTATCTCAGTTGCATCTGAGTTTTCACCTTGGGGGTTCCGCTTATTGTAATAGTCGCAACAGATTTGACAGAGTATTATTTATAAGTCCTGTAAGAATAATTAAATGTGAATTACCGCAACTTAGTCGACAGCCTTGGTTACCATGGCTTATCATGCTGCAGGAGCGCAGGTCTTTACTCCCATCCCATTCGAGTCCCATGGAAGTGGGAAGGCCTTTGGTGTGGGACGCAAGGTATGTCGACCCTTGTGCCATCACATCTTCTTGGCACAGCGGGTTGTGCGGGCGCTGCTGCTGCTACAGCGGAGACCTTAAAACGGCGCAACTACGTAAACCTCGTGTGACCAGAAGGCTGGAGTTTACTTGACCCAAAAGTTAAGCATTGCCAAACAACGTGGCAATGCTGCCAGCGTTCTGGGCACGCTCCCGGTCGGCGGCGATGTGGAGGACTTTTATGACGCCCTCTAAATTATTTTATTTTCTGTTTTGTATGTTCTGTTTATATGTATTTCTTATGATAGTATTTTAACATAGTTAAGTTGTAATATACCTGAATAATATGTACATGGTTATGAAAAAAACTGCTGACTTTACTTACCGCATTAGTCACGTCGTATTTATAATAAATCAGTGAATTACAATAAAAATATGTATTAATATTTAACACGTACGTATCTAATTGGGATAATATTGAATCCTACCATACGAAAAGCAATCATTAAGCTTTTGAAGATGCGAATATCAAAGTATATTCCGTAATTCAAATAGATATTCGAATAAAACTAAATATAAGTCCAATATAAATAAAATAAGAGTAAAACTAAATAAAAGGCCAATGGTACATTTGCCAGCCACCTCAATAAAATAACTCTTTTTTTTTAATTTATTTTGTACAATTTTCATAATTAGGTACATTGCAGATGATTAATTATAACTATACATATACATTACTATCTTAAATTATCACACTGTCTAAGAATATATATGTACATAAAACTAAAAATAAAAAGTAAAAATAGATACATATTATGCACAGGTGTGTTTAGGCGTCGTAGAATGCCTCCGCATCAATATCATCGGGTTACGTGCCCAATAGGCTTGCAGCATTGCCACGCTGGATGGCAATGCTGATTCTTTGAGCAAAGAATAAACCAGCCTTCTGGTCACGTGAGACGTCGACTAACCGTTTAGATATTTCTCGGTATAGAGAACGAGCGCTCGGACCCCATGAGCCTAGCGTTTACACCCCAAACGGCTCAAATACGTAATTAGCTACTAGATTACTGTATTAGCGCCGTTTGAGGGTTTCTGCAGATGTATCAGCAGCGCCAGCATGGCCTCCCGAGCTTGGAACATGGGATGGCGCGAGGGTGTCTACGCAGGTTGCGTCCCACACCAAAGGCCTACCCATTTTCCATGGCAACAGTGACATACCGTCCGGTCTCTTCCCGTCGTCGCATACCAAACCATTTGGTTCAAGTACAGCTGGTACACCAGACGCGACAAGAGCACGACGGATTATGTCATTTAGGTGAGCATGACGAGGAATTCTACCAGCGCTTCTGCTGCAGGATAGCCCATGGTGTCCGAGGCTATCGACGTCTTCTCCACAATGACATCGATGCGGAGAAACACACGGAGCACCTAAACGGAGACAAGTGGCGATACGGAACGTCTCATCGTCCCAACATGGTTCCTGTGTTGGACGATGGTAGTGCCTGAAGCCATAAACCGGATTCCCATTCCCCCACAGCCAGCAAACGAGCACGCTCTGTAACATTAAAAGATGTATCCAAAAGAGTTTTCCTCACAATGTTACAAAGCGGCGCGTCCCACTGTCTTTGGGAGAATAGGTTGGTGGGCAAATCAGTGTTTGGACAAGCCATTTTCCAGGCGTTTATAGCTTCGGTTTTGCACAGCACTTCTGAGTTAACTAGTGTAGGTGATAATATTTTCCTAGTTAACTCTTCCGTGCTGTGGACCGAAGACAGGAACGCCGGTAAACTGACACTGGAAATTTTGCGAACGCCGAGCCCACCCAAACATATGGGTAAAGGTACTTGTAGCCAGGGCTCGGTCGTCCAAGTCCACATTTAATATATTTTTTTAAGTAACTTGTATAATTTGGTCGATTTGTCCTAATAGTGTTATTTTTTTCCAAAGTTGCGATGATCTTAAGGCATGAGTAAATTTTGGGACGAAAATTTAAGTAATTTTGAATAGACGATCTGGAATTTCACAAAAATTTTGTATTTTTCTTCTAAGAAAGAATCAAAAGCTTCTTCAAATACGGGCGAACCTAGGAGGCGAAATGAACTGTTTTCAATAATTTTGATGTTTGGTGCCAAATGATTAAATTTAGATACTATCGAAAGTTTTTTCGTAGAGTCTGTTGTATTTATAAAAAACTCACACTTACTAGAATTTAGTTCTAAGCCAATAGATGCGAATTTATTTTAAATAAAAGCTAAATCTTGTAATACTATATCTAGAACTCCTCCTAGGGTTCCGTCGTCTAAATATCATACATTAAATTTAGAATTTGTTTGCCGAATAATGGGTTGTATAGCTAAGCTAAAAATGACTGGTTCAAGAGGGTCACCTTGTTGGCATCCAACTGCAGATTCAAAAAGATTGTCCTGATATAATAATTTTGTGAGAAACCTGTAACATTGCCAAAGATATTTGTAAATTTTAGGGGTTTCTAATTTTGCCTGTGCCAACAAAGTGTTCCTATTCACTGAATTGAAGGCGTTCTTCAAGTCAACCTTCAGAATGACCTCCCCATCACCACTTCCAAGATACGTCGAAAGGGCATGAATAGCAGCCTCACAACCTCCCTTGGAACCAGAGAGGTTGGAATTTATCAGATAGCTCCCTGCTGTAAAATTTACAGCATACCTTAGCTGCTATACGCCGATAAGTGCAACCCACGGCAATGGGACAGATGCCACCATCTCTCTTGTTAAGGGCGCACAGGTTCGCCCCATACAAGATATCAATTTTAGCATCGTCCACATTACCGGAGAGCATCATATTTACTAGCGCAGTCAACTCCTTCAGAAGTGTAGTCGCCAGCCACACCAGCACTTGCACACACAAGATCTTTTAGATGCTGTGGTGTCAAGGCATCGAGGCCACCTGCCGAGCCACTTCGGAAGGAGCAAACCGCTGCTAAGACGTCCTTGGCCGTGGTGATCAGATGTTCTGATTCACTGTCGGGAGTTTCAGAAAAGGAAAGATCATTAATGGGCGCTGGATGCTTGCTCTTCAGACCCGCAAGCGTATCTGGAGAGCAAGGCGCCACCACATCACTGCTGAATAAGAGTCTAGACGCGCCCCGTATGTCGCCTTCCCTCAATTTGGATTCCACATATTGATACAGAGATTTATGTTTATTTGAAGTGAATTTAGGGTCTAAAGTGTTAGCCGAAGTTTGCCAATTATATTTAATGATATTTAAATTAATATAAACAATTATTCTTATCAACATGTAGAATCCTATAAGGGAAAGTCAATAATTGCTCCCAGGTAGTATAAAATAACTATTTTTATACTACCATGTAGTGCAACAACTATTCACGGCTTATAAGAATATGGAAAAAGCATAAACATCAATAAGTCGTTTGGTAGATACAGGTATAACAACTATGGTACAGAGTATTAGTGAATTAGTCTATAACTACGTAACCGAATGTCCGCACAATATTAACATTAAAAATAAAATTTATAGCCGCGGAAAACTGACCTTTTTGTTAACAAGTATTGAACGATTAAAAAATTACATTAATTTAACACGAAATAACTATAATGAAATCTAATCAAAGACCAAGAAACATAATTATTGTTACTAAGGTCAAGAAAGAAATCTCAACAAATTATGATCGTGTACACAATGTGGCTTCTAGAACGTTTGTTGAGACTTGAATGAATGCCATAACGAATAATTTAACCACAATAATTACTGCATTTGAAATGAGTCAGTCACCTCGGTAAAATTCCACAAGAGCTATCATCCGAAAACGTTTCCATCCCAATTTTCCATAACAATTAAAAATATAATAAATCTTTCAAACTGTAACAGAGACGAGTGGAGCCGAAAGTCGAAATAAAGCGGGACACACACGAGACATAACAAACACGGCCATAAAACCGCGGCCGTGGCCCGACAAAAGTAAACAGGACGAAAAAAAATGAATATTTGTTCAGCAAACGAATTTCGCACAGTCCAAACAAAGTTTTTGAACAGAAACCGCGCGGAAACACGGCCGGAGGAGCGCAACGTGAAACGGATGGGTTTTCGAACGAATTTTTTTACGAAACGGTTTAGAGAACTTTTTTTGTGCAGGCCGTAATTTGGTTGAAAATTCGACGCTCGAATCATTCGCTACAGAAGTGATAGTTGTACCATAAAATATTGTTTTTATAAATTGTGTGCCTCCATCGGCACATCTGCTGTACCCTTGTGTACTGAAATAATTTAACAGTTTTTGTGCGACCACAAAATATATATTTTTCTTGGTGAAAACTGTTATGCATTGGCGTAGAATATAGGAAGTTGGGTTGACGATAAATGGAACTTTATATATTGTATAAATATTACGACCTTTGATTTTATAGCTCTTTTGTGTACGTGTGAAAAACAACATTGTGACTATTTCTAATAGCGATAGAGATTTCACAATTCTGCGGCGGTCACTATTTGGCAGTTATATCCATGAATACGAGGACCGTTAAAAATGGGCATTTTCTACACAGGTTAATATTTAATACCTCTATAAAGTCTTATATAATGTTTCATCCAATTCCTCAGTGGATTCATCTTTGTTTGATCACTACAAACGATTATGTGCCTTTATGTATAAAAATATAATATTGTGACCTGAAATACACACATCCTCGTTTAGGCATCACTCTTCCACAACATAATTGAATCAATACTCTGCCTAGTCGATGATTGCAAATAATTCCTTTGTTGCTTGACGCAATATATATAGTATCCAATAAGGTGTTTGACTCATAAATGACCAGTGTGAGAATATATTATTATTTATTTTCCATATACTGTAAAATGTGTAGGAGACTTTTACCCAGCAATTATACGGTATTGGACAATAAAACAAAATTTATTATGTAATGACATCATCCTCTTAGTGTTATCCCAGTTGCAAGCCTGGGTCTGCTTACTCCATAGAACAACTGCCTGTCTGACCTCCGTAACTCAAAAGGATAGCGATATTCCATGGTTTAGACAAGTGTTAGTTTATTCAGAGAATCTGACTTCCTGTAACGACTGTCAAAGATCTTCATGATAACCGGGACCAACGGCTAAACGGGCTCTCCGAGGCACGGGTCAAACGAGAATTAACTATTTAATGCGCACATAACTGCGAAAAGTCAGTGGTGCGCGCCGTGGATTCGTATCCAATACCCTCTGCGTGCAAGTCTGTTGGTATTTCCACTAGGCTATCACTACCCTCACTGAAATGAAATAAAATTACTTAAAATCCTTGAAGCCGGACGATAACACCGAGGACACAACCGTTTCTAGAGGGACCAGACACATAACTTTAGTGCGTACTAAATATTTCAGTAGTGTCTGGACACATACGGCCAACCAGATTGGATGTAGCTGTGTTTTCAAATTAATTGTCTGCATGGTTTATATGGTTAGTAATAAGACTGGAGAGCTGGAAATTTGAAGTAATTATTTACTTATCAGAAATGAGAAATGGCGCACCTAATATGGCTGTTCTTGGCACCCGTTGCTTGAGTATTTGGAAAGTCTCCCGTGACTCAGCATTTATTTCTTGTGCGGTAGTTGTAAAAGAATAAGTATTAAAAATAATTCGAACAGAACCAAAGATGGAGTTCATACTTTTGTAAAAATTATTACTGAAGTATCGGAAAAATTAAAATATTATGTATGTTACTGATTTGTGAGCGTGACACTAGACGGAAGTGTAGAATCTTTTAAGTCTTTCATCATTATTTTCTACATTTTTGTTCATAAGCGTCTCATTTTGACCTAAGTGAATAAAGGATTTTGACTTTGACAAATGCTAGCATATAGTGATATGCTAAAAAATATTTTTTTTATAACTGGGTGTATTTAGCTTTTTCTGCAGCATGTCAGGAACTCATTTCCTAGTAATTAGCTCTCTAGAATAGTAACAAAATATCGAGCATAAATTTCTAGTTTCACAGTATGAAATTCAGAACGCGTGCAAAAGGCGGTAGGTGTAAAAAAGGCGGTGTCGTTAGATGCGAGCTCAAACGTCGACGTCACAAGACGCTGTACCTTATGCAACTTAACATCGTCTCGACGCCTGGATGGTAGCCAGCCGACACGATTTGTAGTAGGAGAGCTGGGAGCAAATACAAATATAAGCCAGTCACTTATTAAAATTGATTTTTACCTGCAGATTCTTGTTTAGCTGGATGACGGCACAGGGATATTTGGTTATACTTTTACTTACACAATAAGGGTTGGATTTTAAAACGATTCGCCTGAATTTGAGGGAATTGGTAGTGTAGGGCTTAAGGGAGTTAGTCTTAATCTCCTCAAAGTAATTTTGAGTGCCGGAGTTGCGTCTAAATATTTTTAGACAATTTCCAAAAATTCTTAAATACTTTGGCAATTATGTAAAACGGAACGTAATTTTTATGCTTTGGTACAGTTTTTCAAATGTTATTTTTAGGTTTTATGTGAAAAACGTGAAACGAAACGCAACCTACCATCTTGGATGGATGATATTGACAGCTGTTGTCAAATTTGTGCGTCATTGCTTTCGAGTGCCTAGGGTTAAGGGCGACTGTAATAAGTAACTAAATAGGTTATGTTAGGTTCTCTTTCGACCCTTAATCCGAAAAAAGGAGCCCTACGAAGCAGGGCTCCGTCAACCTTAGTTTATTAAACTAGGGTAGAAGAATGTGGTATTTGGCAGTGCCATACACACCGTTGTTTGAAGAGCATATAATTTTTATTTTTCTAAGGAAACCAAGAATTTCCGGCAGGTGAAAATGGTGAGTCCGTGTGGTGACGGATTAAGAATACGAAATGTCACCACCCCATATCATCCCATGGGTGTCGTAAGAGGCGACAGAGGGAGCATATTATGCAGATAACAACACTGTAAGAGAAGGAAAACTTGATACAAACCCTATACCAACCCGTTTGGCCAGCGTGGTATAGTAGGCCAATTCCTCCTTTCAAAGGAGAGGCCTAGTCCAGTAGTGGACTGTTGGAGGCTGGTGATGATGAAAATGGTGAAGGGGAGACCAGACCCCTCCCCCCTCCTCACCCAACCACTCACAACCCCTTAAAGTGGCGACGTATTTCGAAATTTTTACCCACAATAATAATAAAAGCATCATCTTTTTTTCTGGGTCAAAAACAGGAAACATTATTTAAGAAGTTGTTGATCCTGTATTTAAGCCACTTTGTAACTTTTAGCTGTGGGTATTCTTATAATTCTAGTGTAAAATTTTGATGAATCCTTCAGGGATAGTAATATTTCTGGGCTTAGCCCAGTGTCAGTTTATTGAGGGGTACTAATGGTGATTGTGACATACCGACTGTCACAGATTTTCATGACAGCCGGCACCGCCGACTTAACCTGCTCACCGAGGAACAGGGCAGGCGATAATAAAATTGATAATTTAATACGCACAAAGGTAACTTTGAAAAGTCAGTGATGCGCGCCGTGGGTTAAATCCGAGACATCCGAGTAACAGTCCTTTTACCTCGCCTATTATTGCTACCGAGGCAAACGACAGTTGATCTAGGAAAAAGCTCATATAGTTCATAATCTGGTTACATTAGTTCATGGACCCCTAGCTAAAAGGTAAAGAACAAAGGTGCAACTGATTTAACGCTATGGCAATAGTGATGATTTTTATTTATATACCTAGTTATAAAAATTTGAACCTACCTAGTTATAGAGTCTCCCAACAAGTAGGTCTTAAGATGAACATGGACAAGACGAAAATCATATCGAACGTCCATGTTGTATCTGCTCCTATTCAGGTTGGGAACTCTAAGCTCGAAGTTGTCGACAAGTATATCTACCTGGGACAAGTGGTCCAATTAGGAGGTGAATCGTCGAATCCAACTCGGTTGGGCAGCGTTCGGGAAGCTGCGACATATCTTCTCGTCCGATATCCCGCAGTGTGTCAAGACGAAAGTCTTTGACCAGTGTGTGTTGCCAGTGATGATTTACGGATCAGAGACGTGGTCGCTCACTATGGGCCTTATCAGAAGGCTCAAGGTCACTCAGAGGGCGATGGAGAGAGCTATGCTTGGAGTTTCACTGCGAGATCGAATCAGAAATGAGGAGATCCGCAGTTTCTACTGTACCAAAGTCGCCGACATAGCTCTCCGGATAGCCAAGCTGAAGTGGCAGTGGGCAGGGCACATAGCTCGAAGAACCGATGGCCGTTGGGGCAGAAAGGTTCTGGAGTGGCGGCCACGTACCGGACGACGCAGCAGAGGTAGGCCCCCCGCAAGGTGGACCGACAATCTCGTCAAGATCGCGGGAGGCGGTTGGATGCGGGCGGCTCAAGACCGGTCGGTTTGGAGAACCTTGGGGTGGCCTATGTCCAGCAGTGGACGTCGTTTGTCTGATATGATGATGATGATGAAAAATTTGAAAATTACAATACTGTTGCTACAAACAAAACACGTAAATCTTCTCACACAACAGCATCCACGCTCCCAGCCTAGCCTCTCCCTTGTACCCAGACAGGAGCGTTCCGTCAACGTCCTACCATCTCTAATTTAATAACATTGACCGTGGGAAACTCGCAAACTTTATTAGCTGGCCATAAAACTGAATGCAGACCGCTAGCCAGGAGCCAAGCAAACTACCAACCAGACTAGAGCACCTATCATATTTTACTACCTTTGACGTCCCACCACTTTTAGTTTAACTGCTGTTTGAGGAGGTACTTGTCAAGATAATGGCGTAAACGAAATATTTAATAGTCACTTTTAATATTCTTGGTTATCAAACATACTCCCTGCAATTTTATTTCCTTGAATCGCAGGACAGTCTCAAGATAGGCTACGGACTGAGAGCTTCTAATTTTTTAATTTTTATTCCTCAAACACAACCTTTCTAGATCCTTACCAAAGTACATGTAGCCTACCTTCTAAATTTCCTATCGCGTGAATTGACAAGCACGTGGCATTACTTTGAGATATTTGATATCTTTTATATTCGACTAGATTATTGAACTTATCAGTGTGTCACAAATTATCTTAAAATAATATAGAAAACTGCCACCTCATCACGTTACCACGTCATAATTAACAGGTATTATAGAACGTGGTTATTGCAAAGGTTATATTGCAAGCTAAAAGTTTTCGCAGCTATAGTTGACAAAGCGATTGCTGAGAGATTTTTATTTTCTCCATCATTAAGAGTAAAAAAACATTTTTGTATTTTCGCTGAGTCAGTGGTTTAGTTTGAAGGGCGAGTAAAACTTTGAATGTTACCAGTCACTTTCAGAAATGCCTAGGGATTATATTGCTAAGCGATTTTTAAGCAGTTGTTTGCTATTAATGATAAATGGACTATTAAGGCTTTATTACCGTCATAATAAGATTGCAGTCTAAGCATAATATTCTATGAAACTACTTTTTAGGTACCTATATTCTAAAACTGTCTGCTGGTAATGTACTTGCGGCTAAATCATTAATCTAATTTTGGTGTTGTTGCGTTTAAAGACTGATTTAACCTTTAAATGGGTTCAATTATTCATAGTGCAAATGAATTTTTTTTAATGCTGTATTTCTTTACAAAATACTGTTATAAGTTTAGTAATATATTGCCATATACAAAATATCATAATGTTTATAAACTATTCCAACGCGGGCTGAGCCGCTTTTCACTATAAGAGGGGTTAGGTTATAGCCAGCCCCGCTAGCCCGGTACGGATTGACAGACTTCACTTCCTTTTCGAGAATGTTTCGAAGGACTTTCTTTGATGATGATGGTGAATACATTTTTACTCGTACAGTTTTTAGTTTTCTGCCAGATATTTTATCTTCCTGTTTATGAAGCGATAATTAAGCATAATACTTAAATATATAGTTATTCGATGTTATGACCGCAACTATTAGTCAAGGTAAGCTGCTAGCATTCTTATAACGGGGACTGGTTGAATGCGGACAGATCAAAACCGTGTGGCAAGTCTTGGGACACAATTATATCCAAATTTGGGCTTATTTCATCTTAAATGGTGACATCAGTAAGATTGTTCCACAACAGCATAATATGTCCTCTTTATAAACACAAAATGCTAAAGGTTATTATAAAAAGGTTTAAATTCTTTCGTACCGTAAACGGGATACATTTTATAAAAAACAATCTAAAATTTAACATCACATTCGAACAAAACAGAACAAGCTTAGTACAAGATCCTCTTCCATAAACAGCCATCAGTAATCAAAAGTTTGCAAATAAAAATCGTGAAAATAAAAAGTTCAGGGGCGTTCAAATCTATGACTTAAACCACGACGGTTGCGACGAAACTTGTTAAAAATGTATCAATTTATCTTTTCTTAGACAGCATCGGTAACTTTACTCTTGCCCTTTGACAGTCCCTTCTAATTTCACATCGGGCAACTTCAATGATTAATCTTTCGAAACAATTCATAATATCCGCGGCTTTTTTAGGGTAAATAAATGTTTACATAAATTATTTGGCACAAACCTACGCCTCGTTTTATAAAAGCCAGTTTATTTTCGATTTACAAATAAATTTTGTTGTTTCGTAAAATTTGGGCTGGTGTTTAAATGGAAGTTTTTAATAAGCATTGGCTGTATTTAAATTTGTGGGAATACATATTTAAAGTTACTTGCTATAAAATAGCTTAATAGCAGTGATAGCCCTGTGGTGTATGTAACGGACTGCCGAGACGATGTTCTCGGGTTTGATCCCCAAATACCCTGGGCATACACCTCTGACTTTTCGAAGTTATGTGTGCATTAAAAATGTTAATTATCGCTCGCTTAATAGTGTGCCCGGTAGATGGCAATCCTCAGGAACACAAGGGCGTATTCATTTAATGACATTTTGTCTTTGACTAATACCTCGGTAACCTGGACTCCATTCTTTGTTAATCTATTGATGAAAACTTAAGGGTAATAATGAGCCAGAAATAAAAAAACGGCACTGAAAATAATATACTGCTGTAGCTCACCGCAAGAAATAAAATAAATCTACAGCTGTCTAATTAATTACCTCCACTTGTGCTCGTAGTACTCTTGGGAATACGCCGAATGACTTGAATGCACGAATTTTGTAATAGCTTAAGCCATTAACGTCGCCTCGCCGCTGCTGCGAGTTTGATTCTTGCAAGAGACAAGTGTCTATCTGTTATAATAATGTCTATTATGTACTCTGCAAAAAGTAAATCTAATTTTTAAATAAATTTATTAGAAAGATACTTTAAGATACACCAGTAAAGTAATTAACCGAAAAATTATAAATAAAAAAACCCGTTTACATAGCTTTTATTTCATAAAAGCTACATGGTTTTCACTCGAAAAATAGACATGTAGAGAACCACTACTAACAAATCTCTCAATTCTCAAATTACGTCATTGAATATTAACATCAATCGATAACAAATAATATCTGAGCTTATTGGCTTAATAAGAACAGCATTGACGCACCGCTGGACGCATAATTCGATTAACTACGCACACAAACATATATGCACGTCACCAATATAGCTTATACAGGTAGAGACAAGATCTTGCGTCACTCAATAGGCAAGTGAACCAGCCAAACGATACTAGACTAATTTCGCATGCCATTAACACCCTTACGTGGCATTGATATGGCTGATAATTGAATACATATGGAGTATTATGGAGCAAGTCGAGCGTGCTATACAGGTTATATACACAATGAAAGCAAATTGTGCTCAAATCGTAAATATTTTACGAGCGATACAGTAACGGCTTTCGCATGCGAGTCGTGGGACAAGGTTTAGTTTGCACACAGATTTAATAGTAAGTACGGTGGATACGCGTCATTAATAGACATTCACGGATTGATGAATTTTTATCTTTCAGGAGGTAGGTAGAGGTACACTTTAAACTTTTTTATGATTGAAGCCCTACGTAACAATAGGTGAGGTAATGGCCATCTACTGGACAAAATTCCATATTTCTGGTACGAATAAAGTACGAATTAACGAGATAAGATTCCATGCACGACCTTGTTCTAAAATTATATGATGAATATTGAAGCTACCTTGATAATCTTGCGATTGCACTTATGGCTGTTATCTGGGATTTCTTAGAATTTGATATTAAATCTGTCGCACTGAGAGTAATTTCTTGAATTGCAATTTATAAATATTCTATCAGCAGACATAAAGATCGCCTGAAAACAGAACAACAATTTACTAATCGCAATCGCATAGACTGTTCTCTTGGGTGGAGGATTGCAGCCACAAACTGTGTGCAGTACTCAAGGGTGAGATGACCCTTTTAGCCACTACGGCAACCGAAAGGGTGTCAATTTCGCTCATTACAGCTAAGAAGCTTTAATGAGCGAAATCTAAATAGCAGTCGTTATTGCAAAGTCAGTATCCTCAAATATTCTGACCGGTCTAAATTCTTAAACTGTTTTTGTATTTCTGGGTTGTGGAGTTCCAATGTCAGTCCCATTCGATTACCTGGACTCCAAGTCACAAGCTTGAATGCAATATTGAAGGAAAAAACGTCATCAAATGACACAGTTATATGTAAATTATGTGGTACTTATAATATTACTAGATGAGCGCGCGGCTACACCCGCGTTATTTAGGGCTACTGCTCAGCTCCCGTGGCGTATAGCATGATGTTATATAGCCTATAGCCTTGCTCAATAAATGGACTATCTAACACCGAAATAATTTTTCAAATTGGTCCAGTAGTTTCTGAAATTAGCGCCTTCAACCAAACAAACAAACAAACTCTTCAGCTTTATATATTAAGATTAGATATTAAATTTGCATTACGCCTCATATGCAAGTCCCCTAAGTCACGTAGGTATAAGAAATTAGAGTACATCAAGCCGTTTGATGACGTAACGAAGGCTTGCAATAAAAAAGATCGAGGTTTTATTGCCACCGTTGTAGTGGCACGCCAGGCGACAGGAAGTGCAAACGTATTACCGACTTAGCTTTTCCAGACTTTAAGTACTATATAAAAGACCAATTACCTTCCATGTAGACGTATATTAAGTTTTGTGCTCAATATCAGTGTAGGTAAAGGTCGTGGCGTATTACTGTGAGCCTTGAATTCAAATGATGACAGAATTACGCAATCGTATATTGATTAGGCTTATTAGGCGGTCCAGGGGTTTACTTACCTGATACGTCGTTAATGAATTAAGCAACCTTTGTGGATATGTGCGTCATTTGACCCGTCGGTTCGCAAAGTATACTAACCGCACTTCACTTGGATCTGACGCTATGGTACGTGAACGCCGCGGTGGTGTTGTGGGTAAGGTCTTGAACGTTACGAAAGCTTAGAGGTGAGATACACACGAGCTTTCTTCAAGAGGCGGAGACCTCGGCCGTATTGGTATTCCATTAAGAAAAAAAAAAATAGCCATATCCGATGATGATACAAAGTTTGAAGTCAATCCATTAAAGGAATAAAAAGTTTCAAATAAACTTTAACCTCTATCTTACCCCCTTAGGGGCGGAATTTCCAAAGAAACAAATTCTTAGTGTTCATTATCATTATTTCAGGAACCAATATACAAAGTTTGAAGTCAATCCACTGAAGGAATAAAAAGTTTCATACAAACTTTGACCGCCAGTTTTACCCCTTTAGAGGTGGAATTTCCAAAAATCCTCTCTTAGCGCTACCCTACACTCCTCAAGGAACATACATGCAAAATTTCATGTTCTTATGACCAGTAGTTTCGGCTGTAGCGTGTCTGTCAGTCAGTAAGGAACGCAAGGATTATTATAAAGAAGATAAAACTTGGGGTGAAATGTTAGTCTAAAATATGTATAATATGTAATATATTCTAATATGTTCTTACAATATATTCTTATAATATATTCTAATGTCTTCTTAAAATAATATTTTATTTAATCTTAGGTCCAATGATAGTCACTTTGTAAGGCAGCGAAGCCTAGTGGAGATACCGACAGACTGCCATGCAGAGGGCATCGGGTTCGAATCCACGGTGCGTATTGATTTGTTAATTATTGCTTGATCCCACGCCTCAGAGAGCACGTTAAGCCGTCGGTCCCGGTTGTCATGAAGATCTTTGACAGTCGTTATCGGGCGTCAGTACAATGTTCTAAATATAAACTGACACTAGTCTAACCCATGGAATGTCGTTAACTCTTCGGGTTGCAGAGGTCAGACAGGCAGATGCTAAAAAGCTAATAATCAGCCAAATCCGGTTGGACTAGGAAGCGGACCCCAGATTTACACTGGGATAACGCTAAGAGGATGATGATGTGCGTATAGATATGATTGAAAGTAAAATATTTAACACTATGTTTTAACCCCTTGTATGCCGGAACGCAGATGTACGCGAGACACAATAGCTTTTTAATTGTGTCTGGTATTCCGGCATACAAGAGGTTAATGCTCAATTATTGTTGAAGAGGCAGCTATGTGCCACGATTGAGTCTGTGTAGATTAATGGAAACCGCTTAGACGTAAGATTTGATATATATACGTGGTTGTGCTGATTGCCCATAGATCTGACAGAGAGATAAAGAGAAATTATACGCATTTGAATTTGTTTTTATTGTTCTATTTTGTCCCTCAGTGTAAATCATTTTTTTAAAGATTTTATTTTATTTATAGTCTCACGCCTGTATCCCCGAAGGGTAAGGCAGAGGTGTAAATATTACACCCACACTTCGCCATGAATTTTAAGGTCCACGTAATAGGGGGCGAGCCTATTGCCGTTACCGGGCACAGCACAGGACTCCGGGCTGCTACTGAGTATTCGGAAAAAAACCCAGTAACACTTTTGCCTAACCCGGGAATCGAACTCGGGACCTCCGATTAGCAGTTGCATACGCTAATCACTGGACTTTTTTAAAGATAAGAATCCGTATAGAAAAATCATGCTTTATACTCGTACTTTAAGAATGAATAAAATAAAGATATTCCAAACAACCTTTCATTCATATTGAGGTCTACCCAGTGGTAGAAATAGATTATCCAATTACTAACGGACCAGTGTCCATTAGTAATTGGATAATCTATTTCTTCCAATTTAATAATCTAATGAACGCTACAGCCGTAATTACTTTTTCAAATTTAATCAATACAAAATTGCAGTAATGTTTTCATTCTCAGTAAAAACTGGCAGTCGTAGTAAGGTTACGGGAACAGAATATAATAATACACTTTTGTTACTTCTATTACGTTGGTATCACGTTGTTCGTAGTTTCATCAGGTTCAAGTATAAAGTTACACCTACATTCCCAGAGTGTGTGATTTTTTAACTTTATGTGTTTTAAAAATATACAACGGAGCAAAGTTTTATTATTGTTTGAAGCGTTTTGTTGGTTACATGTCCCCAGGCATTTGTGGAGTCTCTTATTTAGAGAGCAGAAGTTATAGAATTGTTTTAGTTTCTGTAAATATATTGGCAACTTTGTTTCGTGTTGGTAAATTATTTCAACATATTTTAGTAGTTAAAATAACATTATAACTTTTAATAGATACTTTTACTGAAATTGTAGCTACGTGAATGGAAAGATAGGTATTATAAAAACGAAAGTGTTTGTTTTGTCTGTCCTTATCTCACGTCGCAACGAAGCGATTCTATGGTTTTATTTTTGCGTGTGGAGATAAGAAGGAAGCTGGAGACTAATTACTTTTACCGATATAATCGATACCCATGAGGATGAAGGCAAAGTCTAGTATTCTTAATACATACATACATAGTCTCACGCCTATATAGGCGGCTATACCTCTGCCTACCTCTTCGGGGATATCCCCGAAGAGGTAGGCAGAGGTATAGTGCTACACCCACTTTTCGCCAGATTTATTTTAGTCCCACGTAATAGGGGGCGAGCCTTTTGCCGTACCGGGCACATTACCAGACTCCGCGCTGCTACTGAGAACCTCCTAACGGAAAAACCATATAATAACACTATGCTCGACCCGGGGATCGAACCCTAGACCTCCTAATTCCACGCATTAATCAATTCTTAATAAATCATACAATATTATTTAGCGACTTGAAAGTAGAATAAATGCTGTAGAAATGAGAGCATTGAGAAGTATGTGTGGTGTGTCTTTGACCGACAGAGTAAAGAATTGTGTGATACGAGAGTGGTGTGGGGTAAAAGAAGCTGTAGTGACAAGCATCGAGAAAGGCATGTTAAGATGGTTTGGGCACATGGAGAGGATGGATGACGAAAGACTGACAAAGAAGATATATAAGGCAAGTGTGAATGGGACAGGACGAAGGGGAAGACCTAGGCGGACGTTCTCTGACCAGATTGGAGACATCATAAAAAAAGGACAGGTCAGAAGTACCCTAAACAGAAGAGCATGCATGAGAAACTTGATGGGAGTGAACGAAGCAAGAGAGGTATGTCAGGATCGTTGAAAATGGCGTTCCGTAGTCTCTGCCTACCCCTCCGGGAAACAGGCGTGAGTCTATGTATGTGTGTATGTATTATTTCGCGGGTCTTCGTCGCGATAATTCATTTATTTAAAGGCATAAATACCTCTGTTATTCTCTTACGTTTCTACCGGCTTGCAACCAGCGTTGTCCGTATCGCGACTAAGACCCGCTAAATAATATTGTATGATATATACAAATCGCGAAAGTTTAAAATCGATTATTTTTTAATAAATATGACGAATATAGGGTAACATCCTAAAAGTACGTACATCCATACATTGCTATAATTTTAATGAGGTTTCATTCCGCTTATTTCTATTGTTTCAAGCTATTTATACGCATTTTCATTCCTATATAAATAAATTCACTAATCCCTATGCACACATACTATATTTAATTATCATTATTTTCCTATTATTCCAAGACGTTTCCCTACACTAATCTGAAGTTTAACTACCTTTAGTACGCACATTACATAGCTGATACCCTACAGTCAGTTGCAGAAAGCTTCAAATTAACTCATTATTACTTAAAAGGAGATTATCGCTAATGTGTGTCATAATTTAATGTCGTTGCACAAACCAAAGTCATGGTCATAGAGAGGGATGATAGTGTAACTGAATGTGAAGTAATGATAGGAGATGAAAAAGTGGAGCAAGTGAACGAGTTTGCGTAGATAGACCCTAAAGGTCTTTGTTTACGAGAGATGGAAAATGTGAGGGAGATATTGAAAGGAGAGTGAAAGCAGGAAATTGTGTGAATGGCGCCTTACAGTCCATCATCAGCAATGATATTATCCCAAAGCAAGCTCGCCTTGCTATACTGCAGGGAGTTTTGGCGCCAACACTGATGTATGGTAGTGAATCATGGGTATGGCAGAAGAAGCATGAAAGTAGAATCAATGCTGTGGAGATGAGAGCTTTAAGGAGTATGTGCGGAGTAAGGCTGATTGATAAAGTGAAAAACAGTGTGATACGAGAGAAGTGTGGTCTAAAAGAAAATGTAGTGACAAAGGTTGAAAAAGGAATGTTGCGTTGGTTTGGACATTTGGAACGGATGGATGAAAGAAGGAATACGAAAGGAGTGTATCGTGCGAGAATGAATGGAAATGTCGGTAGGGGACGCCCTAGGCGGACGTACGCCGACCAAATAGGTGACGTACTGAAAAAGGGCCAAATTAAAAGTACCCATAACCGACGCGCATGCATGATGAGGTTAATGAATGTCGAGGAAGCGAAAGAAGTATGTTTGAACCGAAGCATGTGGCGTTCTATAGTCTCTGCCTACCCCAATGGGAGACAGGCGTGACGATATAGATAGCACAAACAAATTTTACGCTTGGTTAAACATCATTTAACTAATTAAGAACTAATGCCTACAAGTGAACGAAAAGAGTGAACGTTTCCGTTTAGTTAATGCAACATAATCTATGAAATGTACTATGGGTAAAAATTTCAATAAACAAAACGTAATGGTCACATATATCAAAGAGGTATAATTCTAAATATACATATTTAGTAAATCTGTGGTCAAGACAATCAAAACTTTTGTCGAAAATTTACATGTTTATGTTATTGTTGTATTGAATCATTTTTACGATTTTAATTAAAATTGTTACGTTTTGAGCTGAAAAGTCGAGAAAATTCATACAAAGAGGGAGCCTGGCGCTAATAATAATGATTGACCATATAATGCAGTTAATACCATACATGAATGCTGATTTTCTAAAACTTGAGTACATACGCTACTATTGTATTTGTATTAATATCGTTAGACGACTCTTATGGAATAATTTTAGCCACCAAAGAAGAACCTTTGTTGAACCTAAACAATATATATGAACATTGTTTATGATACAAAGAAATGATACAAATTTCATACTTACATTATGGTTCGATTCCAGCTTAGCAACGTATATTGTAGTCTAGAAGTAGGAAGTTGTGATGATATTTTATAAGTTTCTAAGACATAAAAATCCCTAGTACAAATAAAACAGTATAATTAATGACTTAATTCAACATTATAGCTATAAAATAAACCCTGCATAAACATTTTATCAAGAAATTGATTTGTCATAAACACCACGCGACGCCTACAACACCAATAAAATGCATCGTTTACACCCTGGCATACATAATGAGGAGCAGAGTAATAACAGTAAATCACAAAACCACCCCTAAATCTATATAGCGTAAAGATTATTATGGCGTATCAAATGTAATGCACCAAACATAATTTGTTTATCGGGCGATCTGAATAGGAAGTGGCATTAAATATTTATGTACCTGGTACCTTAACAGCGGAGATGACGGCTTAAGTGATTTACAGCAGCCAGGGCCGTTGGATAAACGTAAGCTACACGAAATATAAAATATGTTTTCCTTTTTATTCTGGAAAAATAACTGCTTTTGGTCAAGTGGTCGGTCGTAAGGGTGTATTCTCATCTCGGATTTGGTTATGTAAAATACTTACAAATGTTAAGTTGGGATCAGGTTGCCTAAATTGAAACAGGTCTTGTTTTTAATTGAATTTGCGTGAAAGATTATTTTCAGGATTAAATTGTAAATTAAGATTTTTTCTTGGGTTTAAGCGAATGTTTAATAAACATTGAAATTAAACTACAGTTTACGGATTTTATCGCGGTATATAGGTTTGACTCAGATGACATCTACCGAATGATATAGAAATTACGTTATTTATTACTATCCAGCGTTTCGATTTCTTTACAGGAATCGTGGTCACGTAAGACTGAGGTGACATTTGTCTTTGTCTTGAATGTGGAAGTTCTTTCAAAGTATCCAAACATTGTCAACGAACATTAGTGTTATTATTTCAATCATAGTTAAAGTCAAAAAGTGTACATTAAGTTAGAATTAACATTTTATCACATTTTAAGATTGAAATCGGTTTTAATATCGCAACTAAAAGTGATTACTAAACTATAGAGCAAACGCTTTTGAGAGTATTCGCTTATAGAAAATGTGAATAAACTTTTTGGTTATGTTGATTTTTCTGACCGCGTATCTTACCGTACTTACCAGTATGCAAAATTAATGTCCCCATTACAGCGGCAGGATGGCCAAATCCATGATTTGATATGAAGTTACTGCTTATTACAGCGTATGAATATATTTCTCATATTGAAAAGAGGCTCGTGTCCAGCACTGGGGCAGTATAGTTACAGGGTATTAGCCCTGTAGATATACAGCCTCGCTATTATCATCATCATCTAATGATATTTAGAATTTTGGTTAAAGAATTAACTTTAGTAAATATGCGAAATGACGCCATTGGAATCCCGTAGAAACAATTTTTCTACAAAGATGTGACGTCGTCGCATCACTTGGCTGGCCGTCTCTACGACGAGACCGTCTCCGCACCCTGCAATGGACTATAAATACCGTAGCACGGAGTGACCTGGCGCTTTCACCGGCTGTGCGGCGACAAGCTAAGTGCTTCTCTTCTTCCCTGAGCAACACTGAAGACGCATTCCCGAAGATCTACGCCGAATCACGCGACCCTGGTTCTATCTTTGCAACTAGTCAAATTGTTTAGAATCACTATTTTCCAATAAAATTCTTTGCTAAAGGCTGTATAGATTATTTTATGAAAATATATAAATTTACGTTTGTAACCGAAATAACAATTTTTATTTAACAACGTCACGAAGATACTGAGCATAATTAAGTTATCGTAATTTATGAGAAACCCATCGTGTCATCAGCGATATCTGTTACAATAGCTACTACTAAAAAAGTAAAAAAGAAACCAATAACAACATACGTTTTATTTTATCAAATTTCATAAATCATAAGCGTAATGTAGAACTCTTTGCACGTGTAATTTAATTCCATTATACTTGCAGTAAATGCAGTACCAAAAACATATTATAGTAACAGTAAGTGTCCCGAAAAACGTGTATTTTGTCGGGATCTCATTAACACGTACTCGACATGAGCTTACAATGTTTTGTGTGACGGCAACTTGATCTCGTCACGGACAAAAAGACGGTAATGTTACACCCATCTGTATGAGGGGATGAAAAAAATGTTTTACTATACCTAGTCATATTTCAGAGTACAGAACAAGTATTATAATAAAATCTTCTTTTTTGGACATATAATAACATTGTAAACATAATATATGTATATATTTGTAATTTGAATGCAAAAGTAATTATGTTTACAAAATATTTATTCAAATATTTTTACTTATAACATTTGGTAGGTGATCTAAATAATCATTCATCAGAATATAGCCTACTCTTATGTGTGGTAGTGATAGTTGGGTATAGCTGAAGAGTCATGAAAGTAGAATAAATGCTGTAGAAATGAGAGCACTGAGAAGTATGTGTGGTGTTTCTTTGACTGACAGAGTAAAGAATTGTGTGATAAGAGAGTGTTGAGGGGTAAAAGAAGATGTAGTGACAAGCATCGAGAAAGGTATGCTACGATGGTTTGGGCACGTGGAGAGGATGGATGACGAAAGACTGACCAAGCAGATATATAAGGCAAGTGTGGAAGGGACAGGACGAAGGGGAAGACCTAGGCGGATGTTCTCTGACCAGATTGGAGACATCCTAAAAACATGACAGGTTAGAAGCACCCTGAACAGAAGAGCATGCATGAGGAATATGACGGGAGTGAATGAAGCAAGAGAGATATGTCAGGATCGTTACAAATGGCGTTCCGTAGTCTCTGCCTACCCCTCCAGGAAACAGGCGTGAGTCTATGTATGTATGTATGAATATAGCAAGGCTTAGAATGGCGTATTATGCTATTGAACTAGGCCATGATATAAACTTTATTTTTTTGGAACCAGCTTTATCAATATCATGATATTTGCTAAAAAAAAGTAGTTACTTTTTTTACAATAAAATTATGACAAAAATATAGTAATTCTATTTTACAAATACTAATAGTATAAACTGTTTGAGTTGATGTGTATAGTTTGTGAATACTACTATAGGTAGAGTTAGTTGACTCGAAAAATTTCTGAATAAATATCTATTTACAACGAGTCACAACTATTTCGATTTTTAAACATGAGTAACTACTCATGTTTAAAAATTTAATTTTATGGTGCATATTTGTAATTTGGCTAGCAAATGCATGTGCGCTATGTTTTTTGTAAATATGCCTTATATAATAAAGATCAGCGAAAAATGTAATTGTGTGCCATTGGTAAGGCACACAATTCAGCCGTGGTCATAGGAAGCTGATGAATCCAACATCTATATCAAACATATATACCAAAAAACAAGCCGTTCAATGTGAACTAAGCACCTGAATATTTATTTTGATACTACCTGTCAAGATAAAAAGAAAGACGTCGGCAGCCCTGCACTTAGTCCGGCTCTCGTACTGGTATAGAATGTCAGTAATGTTCGTTTTGGCAGGTGCGGCCCGCGAGGCTTCCGCAAGATTTACCGACACACTGAAATTGTTATGTGAACGCTCACTTGTGATCTATCACCAATATTGAGTTTTATTCACCCGAAATATTGTTACGGTTTTTCGGAAATTTTATGATTAATGTGAATTTGGATGCCGTTTGTATTGTTCTAATCAAAGGCTTACATTTCAGTTATTCAAAACCGTGGTTTTTTGAAAAGGATGAATCATCCGGCTTTATTGTACGGAATTCAGGATGATTTTTAATCACCACATCAAGCTAACTCTTTTGGTGTTCTGAATGAATGGGATATGTGGATTGCAAATATTATGTCTAATTGATATACTTTCAGATTACGTTTGTACAATGTGTATAGAAAAGAATAGAATAATTATTTATTTGTTAGAAACATGGTAAAACTATTATTGTATGTGAGTTTTGATGATATTTTCGCTAAATCGATTGCGCAAGCTTGAGAAATAAACATATTAATTGGTTTAACATTGTCAGTTATTTAAAATACGAAGATAAATTAGAAAATATTTTAGTATTTGTGCTATTTATTAGAATAAACATCAATTACTATTTTACAAGTAATTTGTTCTCTTGTATAACCTAAAGTATAAACGTGCTGCAAATGCACCTTTTTAGACATTTTTAATTTTCTTTGCAAAGTTAATCTCAATGAATGGTCACTATTTCATAATTATTAAAAATATAGACGACCGGTTGGCACAACGGGAGTGTAAGCGAATGCCACGCCGAAGGTCGCTGGTTCGATGCCCGCTCAACGTGGATGTTTGTCTTGGTCTGGATGTTTCTATGTATAATATGTATGAATTTATAAAAAAAGAAGTACATATGTAATTATGTATGTTTATCCATTATCTAGTACCCATAGTACAAGTTCTGCTTAGTTTGGGACTAGCTGGTGTTGTGTGAATGTGGTAGAACATTTTATTATTATATCGAAATATTACAAACCTATGCTATCTATGATGGATCCATTAGACTGCTACAGTTGTGTTTTCTCTGACTACATAATTAGGGGCATCTCTAGGCAAAGTTACTATTTGTTTATATAATATAGTCACCTTTTGCAACCTGATATGGGGAAGTGACTCTTTGTATTCTTAATCCGTCCCACAGATATTCTTAAAGGACTTCTAATAAAATGGTAATAAATGTGCGCGTGGGGTCTCGGGTTCGATCCCCGGGTCGGGCAAAGTGTTATTGGGTTTTTCCGTTAGGAAATTCTCAGTAGCAGCACGGAGTCTGGTAATGTGTCCGGTAACGGCAATAGACTCGCCCCCTATTACGTGTGACTAAAATATATCTGGCGAAAAGTGGGTGTAGTAGTACACCTTTGCCTACCTCTTCGGGGATATAGGCGTGAGACTATGTATGTATGTAAAGAACAATGGCAGAATTTGGTCTGGGTTTGTTGTGGCGACCTTAAACTTCATATGAATAAAACAAATTGTTTATTTTTTCTACGAATTTTAATATTTTCACTTTGTCTCGTTAAAGCTGGAGTATTTTATGATGATAAAAAGCATTCCAATTGATTACGAATACTTTATTATTTGATTGTTGCCATAGACAATGGTGTGACAGGAATAGACGTGAGTGCTATATCCGTATCGATTATTAAATAAGTAATCGATACGATCGACCTTTATAGAGTTGGTTTGGTTTAAAATGCAGTTATTTAATATTTAATCAACATTATATTAATAAGCTAATATTTTAGAAGCAAAACAACGTTTAAATCAAATAAAAACGTCACAGTATCGTATTAATGTTGTATCGATTTCACATAAAATCGATTTAAAATGTGCAGCTCTGCTTTTGTCTTTGGCTGTGACAGTTAGATGCTACAAAATACTTCCGCGTTTTGATGTCAATCTGACATATGTCATTTGATAATTCAAACGTACCTACCTACAATGTTTAACTTTCACACTATAACTTTCCTTTTACCTACGTTGTTCCTTCTTAACTAAAAAATTCAAACACCGATATCTTCTTTTTCCACCTTTCTTGAGTGAAAATAGAATCATTTATAGACTCTGTTACTTGCGCCAATTTTTTTGATATATTTTTTATTACTGTTCGCTTCAATTTAATTTCAGACATTTTGATGTATGGAGATCTGCCATTGTCCTTTATAAAATAACGTTTATCCTTAATCGTTCATAGGTTTGGTCTGCAACACAAGCTTACTTAGCAATCACAGAGAGTACAGAGCAGACAAAACGCTTAACTAACACGTCATGCGTATCGACGCCGATATGACGTCCATCGAGCTTCAGTCAAACTTTTTACTGTAGCCCGGCGTTATAGCTTCTCTCTCGAAGTATGACCACTATAACCAGAGACACAAGGCCAGCTTCTGATTTATATTCTGTCCTAACAAACAATCTGTATATCGATGCCTTACGGCCAAAAGAGGCTAACCGCCACTTTACAAACTTTACAGGAGAGTAGTTTAAAGTTCAAAATAAGTGAAAAAAATCATAAAAAAAATTCTGTACGTTCCAAAAGTTTCAAAATTTAGCCATAAAGTTTTTGATAAGGTCTCTACGAAATGACATTGTTAATTAAAACAAATCACACGCCTAACACTATTTACTGTCGCTTACCCTCAAATGGTCCTAATTATACTAACAGGAAAAAACGTCGTAAATGAAAACAACTCAATTAATGAGTTCCAACCCAAATGATTTAACTGTACCATTTATTTTATTTCTGTTGAAGAATAAGAGCATACCTGTGCTTTTTCTATTCATCAAGTGGAGCCAATATGTCATAACCGGCTATTGGTTAATGGCAGAAGAACAAGGAAATTGTAATAAGTTAATTATCTATTAAAAATACAATAAGCTCTTTTATACAACGCGAAAGCACATTGTGATTAATTCTTATAAAATTATACATACAAGTTTACATACATACATTAGACTTTTATAAGTTCTTAAACTGGCTAACCGACTAAGGTATGAATTAAAAAAAAGAGAAATTGTGCTCAATCAGTCTTTATTTTAGAAAATTGAAGGAAACAATTGTTACTCATTGTAAGTTAGTTTTGCATTATACATTCATGCTGACATTCTAGGTATGATAAAAAATATAAACTTAAAATTTCGTACCTAAGGACCAATTTTAGGTATGACGGCGTTTGGTCCTCGTTGTCCGCATGTCCACGTCTACAGTTGCCGTAAATCGCCTCGTAACGTTCGTTGCCGGGGGAGTCCTCCACAGCAAAGAAACTACCCAAAACAACCGTGTCCGGTGAAGACATGCGTCAGGTGGAAGGTGTGGATACCGTGGCGGCCTCCAGCCACTCCTCAAAGAGGGCTCTTACTATCGCTTTTGCCGTGTATCCATTCATTCGCACTCACCCATCCATTCACTCAATCGATAAAACAATGATGATGACACATGTTAAATCAGTCACGGTGGCAAATCTTGAGGCAGAATAACAATTTGCAAAAGAGGGACCTACTAACGTGCGCTAATATATGTGCAAAACAAACGTGCAGTTTTTATTCTCTCACTCTCATAGTCCCATAGGCAATTCGACACAACAGAGTCATATCAGTCGCTGGATTAACTCTTGACTGTTACTGAGAATTCATCAAAAAATCCAATAAATCCTTGCTGGCCCAACCTGGGATTAGAACCCTTGATTATGATCCTAAGCCAGGCCAGCCAGCATAAACTCTGTAGGTACTTATTTAAGCATTCAGTATTGTCTGAACGAGATAGCAAAATAATGACTTCTTACCTTCAAAACTTAAAATAACTAATTAAAATACACAATTATAGATAAAAGTCTATTAAAATAATCTTACCGTTTTATTTCCTTCGAAAAACTTCGCGCCAAACTGACTCGCAAGCACGGAGGTGCTTACGCTGCGGTGAATGTTCGCTGTGCAACGCTAACGACATTCTGTTCGAACGAAAGAGTGAAATAACCGATGCTGTTTGTCATTCTTCTGTAAGCTACCCGCCAAAGCTTTGATTTACCTTGTTATCTAACCACCATACCAGATATTTTTTAGGAGGGAAAAAAAGGGGAAGCGACAATGTAAGACGACATTACTTTGGATGATTTATCCTAAGCGCCTTCGATGATTGATTTGGTGACCAGGGAAAATAAAAATAAGCGCCAAGTAAAGTCACGGGAATGAGACCTTAATGTAATTAATGACATATATTTTATCCAAAGAAACTGCCCTAATACCTAACCGAAAGTTTTGTACACAAAGATTCAAGTAAAATTTGATTAATGTATTTTTTACAAAAAAAAATTTACAGCCCAATTACTTAACGTTCAAGTAAAGAAAAAAATCATCAAAGCCAAAATTGCTTCTCTCACAGTTTTGAAATATTATTTTTATCCAACCACCATAATACAAAATACACCAAAAATAACTGTCGTTTATGATGAAAAACTTAGTGTTAGAACCTCAATTCCTTTACCGCCTAAGCGACAAAAAGTTTGTCCTAGAGCCACGAATCTTAGATCATTAGACGTAGAAAAAAAAGCCGATTCTAACCACATATATAAGTCGATTTCGCAAAAAATGTCGCTTTTTGGCCGGACGGCATCGATATATACAATTCTTATGTAACTGCCTAGCAGACAACGCATAGCTAAAACTATTGAGCGGAAGAAACTGAAATTTGTCATGTAATGTCTTTGGGAACCATAGGGTTGCACTAAGAAGAGATTTGCCGAAATTTCCTCGTGATTGTGAAGAAACGGATAAATAAAAAAATATGTGCGGACGGATAATAGCTGCGGTCTACCTAGTCCAGATTAAAGTTTTGGCAATCAATCATTAACAAAAGAAATAAACGTATTTAGTTTACCTAATTTAAATATTTGTTAAATAATTGTTACGATTATTTATTTTGGTGTAAGTGTGTGACTCTCTCTAGGGTCGGAGTTCATAGGCCACTCGAAGGTCTCCGACATGGCCTAGCAAAAAAAAAACTGGGGATCGTGCCATCCGAAGCACGGTGGCCCCTCCAAGTGTTCACCTCTGCCAACGTTGCCTTACTTTGCGGATCTTTTACGAACGGAAATTCAGGACAAACTGCAACACGTAACGACTATATTATGTAAGATCACAACACCTACCTGCTACAAATATTCATTCCCCGGGACAGATTTATTACGTTTACAAAAGCCCTTATTTTAGGATTTAATTAGGTCCCATTAGGCGGACCGTCATAAGGACTACAACATAATATCATATTTTTCATAACTAACTGCCTAAAAATGAGATACCATGTGTAAAATTAATTCTGTAGGTTTTTTCACTCCTTGAGTTTATTAATATGACTAAAAACTGGTTTTGAGTACCTATGTAATTTTAAAATGATTTCAACCATGTTTATGTATAATAAAGTATTTAATTTCAGAATATTTTCCACAAGTTTATCCATTGAACATTTTTTCTTTATCTTGTAATGCACTGCCTTCTGGCTGACATTTTGAGCAACCTTTTTATGTGTTCCAAAGTTCAATTTTCTACACATTTTTAGTTATTTGAATCGTGCGTTATTACGATAGGCTATAATAGACTAGATTGACTGTCATCATCACTGTTGCTCCATTTATGTATGCTTAATATATAAACCTTTTGTAAGATCTTACAGAAAGACAACTGATCTTACAGTAGTCTATCTTACAGAACTTCAGTAAGATAGATTCACCTAACTGTACTAGCACAATTCGACCGATTTGGATAAAATGTTAAGTGAATACATAATGGGCTCCTGGAGGTTGAAAATGCATTTTGACATGATAGGTAGCACTACAGAACAGGCAGGACGCTATCAACAACGTCCCCTAATAGATAAATAAAATCCGTTACGACAGTTCGTAGTTTTCGTGACGCACCTAGCAATTTTCGTCGTAACACCGATCCAGCGCCAACACTGAGTTATTTTTCGATTCCACTCCCTCAGTGGCTATATTTGTGCCGATAAATGGTATCGGCAACTTTCTTGCTTGTCTGTAACATACAGTCTGTTCATAACAGATGATTGTCACGTTCGCATAGTACAGTCTGTTGAGGCGCTGTTTCGCGTGTACGGAACGCTTATCTTTTTGCTGTTTTCGGTTCAGAGGTTAATATTGGTTTATCTTGTGAACTAAATGAAAGTTCAACTCGATCAATATATTGTAAACTGCGCAAATTGTGGATTAATCTTGATATTAAAATGTTGAATCATAATTTCGAATTGATTGGAAAGTTTTTGTTAGTTTAGTGTCGATAGGAATTGGTTCTGGTATAATTTTGAAAGATGTTGGTGTATTATCTTTAATTGCTACTTTTGTTCAGAATAGGACTATGAAAACATATTATTTATTTCTATGGTGTATGACGATACAACATAGATGTCTTAACCAACAAAGGCCAGTGGAGATACTAACAGACAGAGGCTTTCGTGTTCGAACCCACGGCGGTGAACACTGACTTTACAATGTGAAGTGCGCTTTGATTTTTTTTTATATTCTCACGCCTGTATCCCCGAAGGGGTAAGCATTTCGCCATAAATTTCTAAGTCCCACGTAATAGGAGGCGAGCCAATTGCCGTAACCGGGCACATCACCAGACTCTGAGCTGCTACTGAGAATTCGGAAAAACCTAGAAACACTTTTGCCCGACACGGGAATCAAACCCGGGACCTCCAATCAGCAGTCTCATACGCTATCCACTGGACCACGGAGGCACTCGCTTTGAAAGAAGTTTGATATCTGCCAGCTCGCACTTGGCCAGCGTGTTGGCCTTGTACTTCTATTAATGAGAAAAGGTCCATACCGTTCGACTGCTGGAACAGTTCATGTTGATGGTGAATTTTCAATAGCAGAAAATCTTAAAGTTTTCAGGCGTTCCCATCATCTTAGCTGGAAAACGTCACCTGCTGAACGCCTGCACCAAAGCTCTTCACGCATATTGAACTTGAACCGCCCATATCAAAGCAAACTTGCCGTTAACCCAATTAGATCTTTGGTCCACCTTACGGGCTAACTGCTTCTGTATTGAAGAGTCAAGATTAAAGGATTTCCCAAGGACATCCTTGGTACGTCGTTCTGATACGCGGATTGAGTTAACATGACAAGGTGTTCAATGAATATACAATTACCAATATATGTAATTATATTGTTTAAATCTTTAAAATATCCCTTTATATATATGTGTGGTATATACAACACAAAAATAAGTAAGTAAATAAACCGTCTTTATTATCATCACTACAGTAGCTTCAACAATGATTCCAATAGTTTTCCATTAAATAGTATATAGTTGTATAGTTACCCATTGTATAGATAAAAATAAACTGGTTTTGTTAGTTGGACTATTAGAAGCACTAAGAACGCGTTAATACTGTTGGTCCCTTAGCTGACAGCACAATGGTGCCTTAAGGAGCTTATACATAAATTATTACCGCAAGAAATAATACAGGATTATTTAGTTGCTATTTTCTATATTTTATTACTCACAGGTAGTAGAGCCTTGCTGTTTTCAGCATGAATGGGCCAGTTCGACCGGATAAGTACTACCCTCTCACAGAAAATCGACGTAAAGTGACAGTACCTAAACTGTTGCGTTTCGTTCGGTAAGTGAGAGTACCGTAGGCCCTATCCCCTATTCCTTCTCCCTCACCCCAGTCCTCATCCTATCCCTTTTCCCAACCCCAAGGGGTGGCAACGCACTTGTAACTCCTGTGGTGTTGCTTGTGTCCATGGGCGGTGGTAATTGCTTACCATCAGGCGATACGTCTGCTCGTTTACCGCCTATTAACATAAAAAAAAAATTCGCCTCTCAGAAACATCGTATAATATTTTTTATTTTTTTATTTATAGACTCACACCTGTATTCCCGAAGGGGTAGGCAGAGGTGTAATACTACACCCACATTTCTCCATGAATTGTTCTAGTCCCACGTAATAGGGGGCGAGGGTATTGCTGTTAACGGGCACATTACCAGACTACGAGCTGCTACCGAGAATTCGGAAAAACCCAGTAACACTTTTGCCCGACCCGGGAATCGAACCTGGGATATCCGAACAGCAGTCGCATACGTTATCCACTGGACCACGGAGGCAGTCTCGTATAATATAATATATATAGTTGAAAGAAATGATAAACATTTCAAACACTACCAATAACTTAAAAACATCAATTTCAAGAGATCGTCTTTAAAAATACAAGTACTATATGAATACTTATTGAATAAATCAAAAGTTTTCAAATATAAAGCGTGAAAATAAAAAGTTCAGGAGAATTCAAATCTATGACTTAAACCACGAAGGTTCTGACGAAGGTTCTGACGAAACTTGTTAAAAATGTATCAATTTAACTTTTCTTAGATACCATCGGTAACTTTACTCTTGCCCTTTGACAGTCCCTTCTAATTTCATATCGGGCAACTTCAATGATTAATCTTTCGAAACAATTCATAATATTCGCGGCTTTTTTGGGGTAAGTCTTTGAGAAGCGATCTTTTAGGATGTTTACATAAGTTATTTGGCACAAACCTGCGCCTCGTTTCATAAAAGCCAGTTTATTTTCGATTTACAAATAAATTTTGTTGTTTTCTGAAATTAGGGCTGGTTAAACGGTTCAATGTTTAATAGGCAATGACTACCTTTTTGTGGATATAATATTTAAATAATTAAAAGTTACGTCAAAAGACTTTAATTTAAAGTTACGTCAAAAGACTTTAACTGTACAGAGCAATGGTCATAGTGGCTAAAAATATAACCCATGTCATTAGAACGAAGAACGAATGCATTTTAAAAAAATTGAAATTAAAAATATTGACTCCTGCAGTTGTAAAGCAGCTTCTGAAGCGACTTCTACTGCTTATCAGCAGTAGCCACCGCTTCAGAAGCTGCTTTACAACTAAGTGGTTGTTCTTGTTTGGAATCAGAATTCGGCGCAATATTACAAAGTGAGCCGCCTGCTTAAACTACTACGACATCCATGCATACGAATCCATTCTTAAGTAAGATCGGCAAAATTTAATCAATCAAATGGTTGGCGTAATCATCAAGAGACTTTTGGTATGTGTCTTTGACGGGATCCTGTCGTTTTGCCGAAAAGCTTTTGACAAAATTTCATTACCCAAACAAATTTTAGCAACCTTTTTTGACGTGACAACGTCTTATAAATTGGTTTGCCGGGTGACACTTCAAGAAACTGCGTTACGCTCCGCTCACGTTATGCGCTCACAATGAGAGCGAGTGAGAGGCACGCGTCCCGCCTAAGAGCGAGAGAGACAGACATAAAAAGTGAAAGGCACGCGTCTTTCATCCTTCTTCCTACTATACGAATGAATATTCACATTCAAATTATTTTACCACTCAAAGTCGTTGTCACGTAAAACTTTCGCCCGTATACCGACTTTACAGGCAACCAATTTTTATACCAATGCAGTGTTTCGAATGATTTTAGTACGCATATTTTTATTTGGTCAAATTTTTACTTGGCAAAATATTACCAAGTATAATGTCATTATGACATTTGGTCTTTAATCAAATGATTTAGTACAGCAAACAATCTTCGGACAATAAACGTTTGGTGATATTAGTTTATTTATGGAAGTAGTTAGAGTAGGTCAATTATTAAAAAAATGGTTAGTTAAGGTTAGAACTGTGACCTCCTGACCAGAAACGACTTGCATTAATAGAAAAAAGAGATTGTTTTAGTAGGTTACCTGGAACTAAACTATTTAGATTAGGATAATTATTGATTTTACGTAATAACTGTTATTCCAAATGAAATATTTGACGAAATAAAAAAATTTAAAAGTACTAGTTGGTAAACAAGTTATAGTTTAAACGTTCATTTCCCAAACATTAGGTTTGCGTAACAATTTTTTGTGAATTGATTTTTTGCTAAGTAATAATTTGGCAAATGAAATTATGCGAAAAATTTTTTGGGAAGTGAAAATTTGTCAAATTCCTTTCGGTCAAACAAGGGAGACCCGTCTTTGACTCATACGGTGATCTGGACTCGATTATTTTTATTCTTATGGTAATAATGAGTTTGAAATTTAAAAAACGACACTGCAAATAATATACTGCTGTAGCTCACTGCTAGGAATAAAATAGATCTATAGCTGTCTAATTAATTACCTCTTCTTGTGCTCGTAGTACTCTTAGAAATACGCCGAATGACTTGAATGCACGAATTTTGTAATAGTTTAAGCCATCAGCGTCGCGGTCGCCTCACCGCTTGCTGCGAGTTTGATTCTTGCAAGAGACAAATGGTTATTTGTTATATTAATGTCTATTATGTTCTCTGCAAAAAGTTAATCTAATTTTAAATATATTTATTAAGAAGATACTTTGAGATACGCCAGTAAAGTAATTAACCGAAAAATTATAAATAAAAAACCCGTTTACAAAGCTTTTATTTCATAAAAGCTACATGGTTTTCACACGAAAAATAGACATATAGAGAACCAATACTAACAAATCTCTCCGACGGCTTACGTCATTGAATATTAACATCATACATACATACATATACTCACGCCTTTTTCCCGTCGGGGTAGGCAGAGACAACGGAACGCCACTTGCATCTATCCTTACAAACCTCACGCGCTTCTTCTACATTCATTACCCTGTTCATACATACTCGCCGGTTGCGGGTGCTTCGGATCTTGCCATTTTTAGGGTTCCGTACCTAAAAGGTAAAAAACGGAACCCTATTACTAAGCCTCCGCTGTCTGTCTGTCTGTCTGTCTGTCACCAGGCTGTATCTCATAAACCATGATAGCTAGAAAGCTGAAATTTTCACAAATTATGTATTTCGGTTGCCGCTATAACAACAAATACTAAAAATAAAAAAATAAAAAAAAATTTAAGGGGGGGGTCCCATACAAAAAACGTGTTTTTTTCGTATTTTTTGCTCAAAATTACTAACTGTAACAGGTAGACGCTTTAAATTTTCATAGAATATGTAGTTGTATATTACCTTTCAAAATAAATAATTAAATTTAAAAAAAGTAAATAATAAAGGGGGGCTCCCATAAAACAAACGTAATTTTTAAGCAATTTGTTACTCGATCTTAATAAACAGGTAGAAACTTATAAAGTATTTAAATATACATACAACGAACGTGATTTTCTTTTATAGATGATGGTACGGAACCCTTCCTGCGCGAGTCCGACTCGCACTTGCCCAATTTTTTTATTTAAGATGTCCTCAATCTGATCGGCGAACATCCGACGAGGTCTGCCGCGTCCGACTTGCCCACACTCGTTAGCCTCATAAATTTGATGCGCCACTCTTTCTTCACTCATTCGCTCCACGTGCCCAAGCCATTTCAGCATTCCTTTCTCAATTCTTGTCACGACATCTTTAAAATTTTTTTTTTTTAAATTCTATCAATCAGCCCCAATTACCCCACACATACTACGCAGTGAACGCATCTCAACTGCGTTAATTCTGCTTTCATGCTTTTTCTGCCACACCCAACACTCACTACCGTACATCAACGTAGGCACAAACACTCCATTATGAACCGCCAGTCGCGCCTGTTTTGGCACATTCTGGCCGTTCATAAAGGCATGCAGCGCTCCATTTACACAATTTCCCAGAGTCACTCTCCTTTCAATATCTCCTTCACATCTTCCATTCCTTGTAAACATACTACCCAAATATACAAATTCTTCAACTTGTTCAATGTTTTCATATTAACATCAAACGATAACAAATCTTATCTGAGCTTATTGGCTTAATAAGAACTAAGCATTGACGCACCACTGGAGGCATAATTCGACTAACTACACACACAAACATATATGCACTTCACTAATATAGTACTGACAAGCTTATACAGGTAGATACAAAAACTTGCGTCACTCAATAGGCAAGCGAACCAGCCAAACGACACTAGACTAATTTCGCATGCCATTAACACCCTTACATGGCATTGATATGGCTGATAATTGAATACATATGGAGTATTATGGAGCAAGTCGAGCGTGCTATACAGCCTATATACACAATGTGTTTGAAATAGAATTAGTTTTTATTATAAGTCAAATCGATTAGATCGATTGAGTAACATTTTGTTTAGTCTATTGAAAATTTCTGACAATGGTCACACTGAACTGTCACTTCCGTCTTCCGTTGAAAAATTACCACGTTGTCGACTCGTACGTAAAATAATTGATCGCCTTTTGAAAAGCACATCCTTGTAGCAACGCGAATAGTTGTGAAATCTATTAAATTGCCGCTTTTTTGACTCCCGGCACGGTTTGTGACATATTGAACATTTGTGAAAAATCTTGTGAACTTGCATCGTGCATTGAAGACTGCGTTGGAGTCTGGTAAAGTAAAGATAATTCACTTGCTAATATTGGCCAATTTAGTCTCGTGTATGTCTAGCTTGCCTCCAGGACTCCACTCAAGAACATCACCAGGAGATATTTGGTAAGACATTAATATTAAGATTATAAGTCATCGCTGTGCTACCACAGTGAAGGTGTTTAGATAAATTGTCTATCGTGGTCAGGTGGATGTATTACACCTTCCACTGCGCACTTCTGATACACCTTCCTGCCTGGCTACGGTAATTCTAGACATAATTTTGGTGCAGAGCTTTAGTTGAAATTTAGCCGCTGTTGCATTACTGAGTATAAACTCAGATTGGTATGAGCTTGTATCTTATCACCTTGTAGACAGTATTGTAGTGTTTGTCAGGTCAGTTATTGTCTAAAATACATAATATTTAAGTGTATAAGTTGATCTAGATAATTTGAAACACATTGTCACTTAACCTCAATCAGTAATTGTTGATTTGTATTGTTGAAAAATCTAACTTAAATTTGTTGTTGCATTAATAAGTCAGTTTGTATGGATACATAACAGCTGTATGTATCAATAAATTTAGTAAATTTAGTTCATTGCATATATTCATAAACATTGTAATAATCAAACTTGACCTTGCCACTTGGGCGGGTCACATTAATAAACTTTGTTTTGTTATAATATAGATAATATTGCTAGGTAACACATATTCTGTGCTTACTTACTATTGTATATCTCAAATAACACAGCCAGTCTGTCTGTTGCAAATAATTAATTAATTAATTTGAAGTTTCAACTTTTAATTTGTTATAAGTTATAACTTTGATAACTTTGATAACTTTGACTTTGTTTTGTGTCAATATATATTGAAACTATTAATTTTGTTGGACAGTAGATACCTGTCACTTGCCTGCACTTGCAGTAAACAGGCTAATACTTTGTTGGTTTCAAAGAATTGAGAAAAATTAAGTTTTGATTGTTATTATTGTTTAACGCTTGTCCGGGCTCTTTTGAAATTTTGATTATGTCAGCTATCAAGGACTTGCGTGCGGCTGCTGGTGCTATTGCATCAGATTTGCGCTGGTTTGCCTCAGCCAGTGCTTTAGTGAACCGGCCTGATCGCCAGCAGGCCCTACTTCAAAGGTACGAGCGGATTGATGATCGCCTGGCAAGTGTGGAACAGCAATTCCGCACTTTCAGCGCTTGCTGTCTTGAAGTGTCAATCAATGATATCACTGCTGACCAGCGAAATAAGGTCAGTGAAGACTATGCCCAGGTCTTAGACCTGTATGATGCTGTCTCCAATAGTGCGAGACAACTAGTTGCAGATAGGGAAGGGCAACCCGGCCTGAAGCAGGAGCTTCCTAGGTCAGCACCGGGGCTGGTGAGTAGGCTCCCTACCTTGGACCTCCCCCATTTCGATGGCTGCCTAGGAAGCTACCTGGGCTTCGTTAATTTGTTCGACAGCCTAGTCAATGATAGGGCTGACCTTCGGCCGGCACAAAAGTTGGCCTATCTAATGTCGGTTCTGGATGGGGAGGCTAAGGGCCTCATCCAGCATCTGCCCGTGTCTGACGAGGCGTACCAGACGGCTCGGGACCTAATTGCCCGTAGGTACCATAATAAGCGTGGCCTCGCCGATACGCACATCGAGCAGATTTTGGGTTTGCCGACGCTCACCCGGGTCTCTGGGTTGCGCACCCAACTGTTGAACCCGCTCTTGGTGGCCATCAACGCACTTAAGTGCCTTGACCTGCCCGTGGACCAATGGTCCTATCTATTGGTGCACATTGTTGCTGAAAAAGCTGCCTGCCGACCTGAGGTCGCGTTTTGAACAGCGCTTTGGTGGGGATAGCGCGACCCATCTGCCCCCCTTTGCTGACCTGGAGAAGTTCCTGGAGGACGAGTGCCGGGTCTTGGACAACTCCGGTGGTGACACGCCGGCTAAGTCGCAGCCGCCCAAGGTCAAGGAGCAGGCTCGCGTTCACACCCGAGCCAATGTTGACCGGCGCCC
Organism: Euclidia mi; assembly: GCA_944739405.2. Lineage (NCBI taxonomy): Eukaryota > Metazoa > Arthropoda > Insecta > Lepidoptera > Erebidae > Euclidia > Euclidia mi. The sequence continues at coordinate 24,408,531 of OX123181.2, forward strand.
TCCTCGCTTTGCGGTCACGCAGAGCCCAGCGGAGTGCTCCTACTGCAAGGTCACGGGGCACAGAACGGCCAGTTGTAGGGCATTCTTGGACCTTCATGTCGCCTCTCGTAGGCGCATCGCGAATGCCCGCCGCCTTTGCTTCTCTTGCTTGGGGTCCCACTACCAGCGAGACTGCCCAAACTCTCGCCCCTGTCCTCACTGTGGAGGACAGCATTTGGACATTCTCTGCATGAATACCAGAGACGTTGGCCGCTTGTCCAACCAGCCGACGCCGCGCTGTTTTGAAGGTGGCAGCCGAGGCTCACCGGCGCGTAGCCGAGAGTCGCTTCGCTCAATTGATCGCCACTCACCCCGCTTGGAGAACCGTAGCGTGCGCACGCCTCTTCTCTCTCGCGCACCTGAATGTGCTGTTCAGCGTCACCAGCACCATGACTGCTGCCCCAGGTATTCCCCTCCTTTGGCAGAGCGTCCCCGCCTTGACTCGCGCCCACCTCGTTTTGGGCGGGTGCGTCACTATGACCCCCCACAGATGGCGCGCGGATCGAGTCATCGCGCCCTTGAGGACTTCAAGCCGCACCCCCATTTTGATTTGCCTGGTCCTGGCCAACGGTCGCCGCCCAGGCAACAATAGGTCATTGACCCCTGCCCTATAACGCCAACCTCCCCCATTGAGACCGTTATCCTACCAACGGTTGCTGTTAGGGTCTGGGGACCCACGGGGACCTCTGTTGTTGTCCGTGATATATTGGACACAGGTTCACAAGGTTGCATTGTTTCCACTTATTTGGTAGGGCAGGTTAAATTAAATATGGGCTCTTTTCCGAATTGTATTCGGGGCATAGGTGACGTAGCCTCTAATGTTGAAGGGCAAGTTAAAGTTTTGTTTGGCCCTGTTGAATCTTCACACCCGAGGATTAAAACCTCGGCTATTGTGTTGAAGAATATTTTGGGTATGCACCCACAGAAACAGCTACCCGCTGCTGTGGTGAATTTGACATCGGGATTGGAACTGGCAGACCCCAAATTTGACACACCGGGACAAATCGACTTGTTGATTGGCTCTGATGTCCTCGGTGGAATTTTGATTGGTGGGAAACGGGTCTTGGTGCCAAATAGTTTGACTGCCATCCCGACCATATTTGGATTTGCTTTGATGGGACCTGTACCTAGGGACCCCCCTCCACCCGAACTTGATAATTTGTTGGCTGTAGGGTCTGCTCTCTCTGATGCAGTTCAGAGGTTTTGGGAGGTAGAGGAGCCCCCTCAAGTTGCCCGTTTGAATCCAGAACATGAGGAGTGCGAGCTGTTCTTCCAGAACAACACTGGTCGACTCCGTTCTGGTCGGCTCATTACGAGGCTACCCTTCCTGTCTGTTCGGCCTCCGCTTAGTGAGTCACGACCTTTAGCCGAAAAGAGGTTGTTGGCCATGGAGCGCCGCATGGGTCGTGATCCGGAGCTCAGACAGAAGTACATTGAGTTCATGAGGGAATATGAACAGTTGGGACACATGTCTGTGTCAAATTTGGATTGGCGTTCGGTGGAGCACTACTTTCTCCCGCATCATGCGGTATTGAAGCCATTGACTGGGAAGCTGCGCACAGTATTTGATGGTTCTGCGCAGACTTCAACAGGCGTATCCTTGAACCAGTGCTTGCATTCTGGTCCCAAGTTTGTCAAGGACCTTTGTGACGTCATCACCAGCTTCCGACGACATCAGGTTGTCTTTATGGCCGACATAAAAATGATGTTCAGGCAGACTATTATCCACCCTGATGACCGTCGTTTCCAGGTGATCCTTTGGAGAGAGTCTCCTCGCGATCCCATGGTCGTCTACGAGCTCAATACTAATACGTACGGGTTAAGGTCAAGCCCCTACTTGGCAATACGTTCTCTTTGGGAGCTCGCAGACCGCGAAGGCTTACGTTTCCCAAGAGCCTCCGCCATCTTGAAAGACGATATTTACGTCGACGACATTTGCTCGGGCGCCTCCACAGTGGACGAGGCGATCCTTCTGCGGGACGAATTGATAGGTATTTTGGCCTCCGCTGGTTATGAGTTGCGCAAATGGATTTCCAACTCACCAGCGCTTTTGGAAGGCTTGCCAGAGGATCATCAGCAAGATCCACATCTATTTGAGATTGTTGACAACCCCGCCATGATGGCTGTTCTCGGCGTTCAGTACAGACCAGTCCAAGACATTTTTACGTATAACGTAGACTTGAAACTGCCTTGTTCTTTGTAGGTAGTAGGGCCATGCTGATTTCAGCACGAATGGGTCGGCTCGACCGGGGCGGTACTACCCCCTCACAGAAGATCAACGTAAAGTAGCAGTACTTTTCTGCTGTGTTTCGCTTGGTGAGTGAGAGCGCCGGAGGCCCAGTCCCTCCTTCCCATTCTCTCTTCCTTTCCTTTGGGGATGGCAGAGAGAGTGTGAAGGTTTAGGTGAGGGGGCGGTTACCGCAGCATACGTTGGACCAGTGAAGTATTAGTGGAGTCATTGTGTGGGTAGTGGGGGTCGACCCGCCGGCCAGGGAGACCCGTAGAAACGGTGGTGCCGCTGGCCGCCCGCGGTATAGTACAGGGGCCCAACTGGGACTAACCATCTCGGGAGGCTGCCCCACCAGGCCGCGCATAATCTCGGAGTGGCTCGTCGTGCCGGTTGGTGACCGGATGGTGGGACCCGGCGACCACTTCCGGGAGGGTACGGGGGCCCTTCCGTCCGGCGGATCGGCCACTGCTATTCTGCACAGTCTAATGACGAAACAATACTCCACGCTTTGTCACGCGCCGCTGCGGTAATTGCCACCTCTTTTCACGCCCCTCCTTTCTTCTTCCACTCCACTATGGCAGCAAGCATTGGTAACGGTCACACAGCGGCGTCAACCTTTCCCACCCACACGCTACTTGAGGTGGAGTTCGCCAACATCCGCGGACTCCATTCAAACCTCAACGCCGTCCACCACCATCTCGAGACGGCAAGGCCGGCCATGCTTTTTCTGACGGAGACTCAAATAAGCCGCCCTGCCGACACGACTTATCTGCAATATCCCGGCTATGCCCTTGAAGAGAATTTCTACGCAAAAGCCGGAGTATGCTTGTTCGTCAGGGCGGATATTTGTTGTCGTCGTTTACGCTGCCTGAGAGAGAGGACCCCTCCTTTTCCGTCCTGTGGATACACGTAAATCTGGGTTCATTAGCCCGGATTTACGTGTGTCTATACCGTTCCCATACTGGAGATGCCGAGACAACTCGACTTTTTGATTACCTGACTCAGGCGGCAGATGAAGCGCAGGAACAGTTTCCGACCGCTGAGTTGGTCTTTTTGGGAGATTTTAATGCCCACCATGAGACCTCGTTGGGCTCTCCCAAAACAGACCACGCGGGAAGGGCTGCTCACACATTTGCTCTCACGCATGACCTGGCCCAACTGGTATTCCAGCCCACCAGGATACCAGATATTCAGGGTCAAGCGCCCTCTTTGCTGGACCTTCTGCTGACGAGTCATCCAGACCAGTACAGTGTGTCGGTTCAAGCCCCATTGGGCTCCTCCGACCACTGTTTGGTCTGCACTTCAATGCCAACCGCTGCGCCTTCACAACATGTGGACGTAAAGCGACGCTTATGGCACTACTCGTCAGCAGATTGGGATGGCCTGCGCAGTTATTACGCGTCCATTCCGTGGTCTCAGCGTTGCTTTGGTGGGAGGGATCCTTCGGAGAGTGCGTCTGCTGTTGCTGGGGAAATTCTGTTAGGTATGGAATATTATATTCCATCCACTTTTGTCACCAGCAACAGCAGAATTCGGCCCTGGTTCGATCGCGAGTGCGCCGATGCTGTTAAACAAAAACAGTCGGCGTACCGTGCTTGGATCAGGGCTCGTTCTCGTCGCGATCCGAATGTCCATCTCATCAAAGCGGCCTATAACAGAGCCGCTAAGGTCTGCAAGAGGGCATACACCAGAGCGGATGCACAGCGCGTTGCACGGTTTGGCCAAGAACTTCTGTCGCACCCTACGGGAAGCCGTGGATATTGGCGGCTGGCCAAAGCCGTGCAATCCAATTTCTGCCAGTCTTCGCTGCCACCGTTGCGATGCTCTGACGGATCACTGGCTCATGGACCGCAAGAGAAAGCTGACTTGCTTGTCAATCTCTTTGCGGCCAACTCCCGAATCGATGACCGTGGTTCGCAGCCGCCATCTATAAACCACTGCGGCCACTCCATGCCTGATGTTCGCATCAGGCAATGCGATGTTCGCGCGATACTGCGGTCTCTCGATGTCCGGAAAGCTAGTGGTCCCGACGGTATCCCAGCGGTTGTTCTTAAGAAATGTGCAGCCGAGTTGTCTCCAACGCTTACACGCCTGTATCGCCTGTCTTACTCCTCTGGCGTCGTGCCGCAGGCTTGGAAGGAGGCGAACGTACAACCGATTCCCAAAAAGGGGGATCGTTCTGATCCAGCTAACTATCGACCCATAGCCATAACCCCTATTCTCTGCAAGGTATTCGAACGGATTATCAACACCCAACTCGTTCGCTACCTAGAAGATCGCTCTCTTATCAATGATCGACAATATGGCTTCAGACCGAAACGATCAACGGGCGACCTTCTAGCGTATGTCACTCACCTTTGGGGTGAGGCTATGGACAGGCACGGGGAGTCGTTGGCTATCAGCCTCGACATCTCCAAAGCCTTCGATAGAGTCTGGCATCGTGCGCTTCTTTCCAAGCTTCCGGCTTACGGCTTGCCACCTCGATTGTGCAACTGGGTTGCTAGCTTCCTGCATGAACGACGTGTTCGAGTTATTTGCGAAGGCTTAAATTCAAAGTTTATGCAGGTAAATGCTGGTGTGCCCCAGGGATCCGTCTTATCGCCCACACTTTTTCTTCTGCATATCAATGATATGCTCACTTTCGGGAGCATACATTGCTATGCAGATGACAGTACCGTGCATGGGCGGTATCTCGGCCATCCTGCGGCTAAGCAGGCCGACATTGAGGAAAATAGGCGAAAACTTGTCGCTGAGCTTGACCAGGTTTTGAACAGCATCTCGAATTGGGGTGCTGAAAACATGGTCGAGTTCAACGCCAAGAAGACACAGGTGTGCGCATTTTCAGCTAAGTTATCTCCATTCCTTCCCCAACCTTCTCTTCTGGACACTCCACTACCGATACAGGACAGTCTAAATATACTTGGTATGGACATACGCCGCAATCTCAACCAGAGAAACTACATTGAGGGTGTCATTAAATCGGCATCTCGAAAACTCGGAGTCCTGAACAGAGTGAGGAGGTTTTTCACGCCGGAGCAGCTGTGTCTATTATACAAGACTCAGGTTCGCCCCTGCGTGGAATACTGCTCTCATCTCTGGAACGGCTCCGCTCAGTACCTGCTAGATGCCCTTGATAGGATGCAGCGGCGTGCTGTCCGTATCATAGGTGACCTTGAGGCTACTAAGTCCCTTGAATCTCTGCAATTACGCAGGGACGTAGCTTCAATGGCTGTCTTTTACCGATTGTATCACGGTGAGTGTTCAGAAGAACTCTTTCAACTCATCCCACCCTCTCCTTTCCTATCCCGAACAACACGTGCCGGGTTAAGGTGCCACCCTTATACGGTAGATCAGATACCGTCACGTACGAAAAGGTTCGGTACGTCTTACCTTTGCCGTACCATAAAAATGTGGAACTCACTGCCAGCTCACGTGCTCACGTTCCTTCCTCCCTTGATCCTGGGTCCTTTAAGCGGGGCGTGAAAAAGCATCTCTCAAGGCCGTCAAAGTGAGGGCCATCATGTCACATTGCTTAACCAGCAATTGGGGATGGTGGCCTTCCCAATAGGACTTCACTGTCAGCTTACCATCAGGCAGCGTGAAGTCAATTTGACAGGTTCTTTCTAGTAAAAAAAAAAAAAAAAAAAAAACTAAACGTCTCGTGTTGTCTACTGTCGCCAGAACCTTTGATCCGAACGGTTGGATTTGTCCTATCATATTTTGGGCAAAATGCTTCTTGCAGAAGCTTTGGACAGCAGGATTGACCTGGGACGAACCTCTACACGGTACTCTTGTTGAGGAATGGACCTCTTTTGTATCCTCACTTCCTGCCGTCAACGAGATCTCCTTGCCTCGTCCCATCTTTCCTCCCGGGAAGTACAAGGCCACCCTTCACGGGTTTTGTGATGCCTCGGAACGTGGTCACGCGGCCGTGGTGTACTTGCGCACAGTCAGTGCCTCAGGTCAGGTGAGAGTCTCCCTGATCATGGCGAAGAGCAAGGTAGCACCCCTTCGGACATCTTTGACCATTCCGAAATTGGAGCTCTCGGGAGCAGCACTACTTGTACGCTTATTGAACCACGTGTCTAGTACTTTGGGTAAAAGCATTTGTATTAGTGGGACCTACGCCTGGACAGACAGCCAAATTGTACTTTGTTGGTTGAAGGCGTCTGTCCACACCTTGGAGGTATTTGTTGCTAATCGCGTTTCCCAAATCCAGAAATCCGAAGTCAAGCTTGTTTGGAGACACGTGCCAGGTGAGCTCAACCCGGCTGATTGTGCCTCGCGCGGATGCTTGACGCCTAGTTTGATAGGTCATTCGCTGTGGTGGGGTCCAGAATGGTTGAGTCGACCAGAAATTGATTGGCCTCGAACGCCAGTTTTGAATACTACTAATTTGCCGGGTCTACGAAAACTCGCTCTTGAGAAGGTAGAATGCGCCTTCGACCCCGATTTCCTGTTGAATCGTTACAGCTCCCTCGACAAGTTGTTAGGTGTTACTGCTTGGATAAAGCGTTTTGTTTTTAACTTTAGGCACCCACAACAGAAACGACTGACACCGTTTCTCTCACCACAGGAACGACAGGAGTCCCTCACCTTTTGGGTTCGTTCTGTGCAATTGGCGCATTTTGAAAGGGAGATTGCTATCCTCAAGTCGGGGAAATCGAAATTGTCGGGAGCTGTATCTAAATTGAACCCCTTTTTGGACGATACGGGTCTCTTGCGCGTTGGAGGGCGTCTCAAGAACGCCAACCTCCCTTACGGATCACGTCACCCCCTTTTGTTACCTAGGGACGGTCATTTGATACGCTTGTTGGTAACTGACCGTCACCTTAAAAATTCGCATGCTGGTTGTCATGCTTTGTTGGCCATTTTGCAACGCGAATTTTGGATTTTGTCTGCCCGAAGAATTATTCGGAGTGTAGTCTTTCGCTGCATCCCTTGCTATAAGCTCAAGGCTTCTACCATGCAGCCCTTGATGAGAGACTTACCGGCAGATCGCGTAACTGAGAGCAGGACGTTTGACGGTGTTGGCACGGACTTCGCAGGTCCCTTTTTGGTGAAAACGTCGACACTTCGAAACAGCAAGACTGTCAAGGCCTACTTGTGCGTTTTTGTTTGTCTCTCCACAAAGGCCGTACACTTAGAACTGGTCTCCTCGCTTACGACCGAGGCGTTTGTAGCCACATTTGACAGATTTGTATCCCGCAGAGGGCTGCCTTCCTTGATCCGTTCTGACTGCGGCACTAACTTCAAGGGCACTTATAATTATCTGAATGATGTTGTTAATTTTCTTGAAACCAACAAAGCTGATATAGGTGATAGGCTTGCCCGACATGGGATAAATTGGTTGTTTTCCCCACCAAATTGTCCACACTGGGGTGGTATATTTGAGGCCGCCGTAAAATCGGCCAAAACACACTTGTGCAGGACAATCGGTGAATCTGTCCTTACATTTGAGGAACTCGCAACTGTGTTTTGTAAGATTGAGGCCGTTTTGAACTCTCGGCCATTGTGCCCGATCTCCTCAGATCCGAATGATTTGGAGGCCCTTACGCCGGGCCATTTTTTGATTGGTCGCCCACTTGTCACCTTGCCTGAGTACCCCTATATTGATACGAGACCTGGTCGTCTCTCGCGTTTTGAATTGGTACGCCAGATTACTCAGAGCTTTTGGAAACGCTGGAACTTGGAATATTTGCACATACTTCAGCAACGCGTTAAGTGGACCGACAAGACCGATCCACCCAAGATTGGTGACCTCGTTTTGATCAAGGAGGCTAACCTTCCGCCACTCAGATGGCGCAGGGGGCGCATCCTTCATTTGGTAACTGGGGCTGATGGAGTTCCCCGATTTGCTGAGGTCTTGGTGGACGGTTCGATTCTGAGGAGAGCGGTTGCAACATTGTCACGTCTACCAACCGATTAGCGGACCGGTAGGCCGGTCCGGGGCGGGTGGATGTTTGAAATAGAATTAGTTTTTATTATAAGTCAAATCGATTAGATCGATTGAGTAACATTTTGTTTAGTCTATTGAAAATTTCTGACAATGGTCACACTGAACTGTCACTTCCGTCTTCCGTTGAAAAATTACCACGTTGTCGACTCGTACGTAAAATAATTGATCGCCTTTTGAAAAGCACATCCTTGTAGCAACGCGAATAGTTGTGAAATCTATTAAATTGCCTCTTTTTTGACTCCCGGCACGGTTTGTGACATATTGAACATTTGTGAAAAATCTTGTGAACTTGCATCGTGCATTGAAGACGCTGCGTTGGAGTCTGGTAAAGTAAAGATAATTCACTTGCTAATATTGGCCAATTTAGTCTCGTGTATGTCTAGCTTGCCTCCAGGACTCCACTCAAGAACATCACCAGGAGATATTTGGTAAGACATTAATATTAAGATTATAAGTCATCGCTGTGCTACCACAGTGAAGGTGTTTAGATAAATTGTCTATCGTGGTCAGGTGGATGTATTACACCTTCCACTGCGCACTTCTGATACACCTTCCTGCCTGGCTACGGTAATTCTAGACACAATGAAAGCAAATTGTGCTCAAATCGTAAATATTTTACGAGCGATACCGTAACGGCTTTCGCATGCGAGTCGTGGGACAAGGTATAGTTTGCACACAGATTTACGGCTATTTTCAATATTCGAACTATACATGGATTTTGAGTTTGAGATACGTGTTTGACATATTTTGTATGGAGCTTATGTCAAAACTAATCTAAAATCTACAGATGTAACTATAGATCGAATATTGAATTCCGTAGTTAATAGTTAGTACGCTGGATAAGCGTTATTATACGACATTCATATACGGATTGATGAATGTTTATCTTTCAGAAGGTAGATAGTGGTGCACATTAAGCTTTTTTATGATGAAAGCCCTACGTAACAGTCGGTAATGGCCATCTACTGGACATAATTCCATATTCCTGGTACGAATAAAGTACGAATTAACGGGTTAAGATTCCATGCAACTCTAGGAGAAAGCGGAATGGTAGCTTATTGCTCACAAAATTAAATATTATGCGATACAAAAATATCCGTATTGGTGAATAATAAATAATCATATTTTCTCCATAACATTTTTTGCGATACGCCTCATGTGCAAGTCCCCTAAGGCACGTAGGTATAAGAAATTAGAGTACATCAAGCTGTATGATGACGTAACGAAGGCTTGCCATAAAAAAGATCGAGGTTTTATTGCCACCGTTGTGCTGGCACGCCAGGCGACAGGAAGTGCTAATGTATTACCGACTTAGCCTTTCCAGACTTTGAGTACTATATAAAAGACTAATTACCTTCCATGTAGACGTTTATTTAGGTTTTGTGCTCAATAACAGTATAGGTAAAGGTCGTGGCGTATTACTGTCAGCCTAGAATTCAAATTATGACAGATTTACGCAGTCGAATATTGATAAGGCTTATTAGGCAATCCATGGGTTTACTTACCTGATACATCGTTAATGGATTAAGTAACCTTTGTGGATATGTGCGTCATTTGACCCGTCGGGTCGCAAAGTATACTAACCGCAAATTGGATCTGTCTCTACGGTACGTGAACGCCGCGGTGGTGTAGTGGGTAAGGTCTTGAACGTCACAAAAGTTTAGAGGAGAGATACACACAGACCTACCCGCTTTCTTCAAGAGGCGGTGACTACGGCCGTATTGGTATTCCTTTGAGAAGATATAAAAATAGCCGATAACCCGATGATGACGTTATCATGATAATCTACTGTCTTGAAGTCGGATTTAAAGAATATTATTAATAAAACTTGGAAAGAACCATGACCCATTAAGACAGCAAATATATAGGAGTTAAATGTTAATCTAAAACAATATTTAATTTTTAGGTCCAATGATAGTCACTTTGTAAGGTAGCGAAGCCTAGTAGAGAAACCAACAGAGTGCCATGCAGAGGGTATCTGGTTCAAATCCACTGCGCGTATTGAATTGTTAATTATCGCTTGACCCATGCCTCGGAGAACACGTTAAGCCTTCGATCCTTCCTGTCATGAAGATCTTTGACAGTTGTTATAGAACGTCACTACCTCTGAACAAACTGACACTAGTGTACTATCGAATATCGCTATCCATTCGGGATGTATAGGTCAAACAGACAGTCACTTTGCTTTACTAGACTAGTAAGTGGGGATAACGCTGATGTTATTCACTTTGTAGAAAAGCTGACACATATAGTTTTACTAACAAGGAAAATTTAATAAATCTCTAGTGCTTGAATTGACGGACACATGCTAATAGTCGCTAATAGTAATTCAATTAATGAAACACAGTGAACGAGCTTATTATCAGCAGCACATTAACTGTATGGCGTTAGATTAATGCGTTAATTATTAACGTTGCTGCCCTTACCAAACATATTAAGTAGGTGGGGTGCGTGGCCCGAGTTGAAGAAAGTAGCGATTGGCAAATGGGCGTCTTTTCATCTAAAAAAAGTTTTTTTACATCTTATTTTGTCTTGTCTTGCCTGTTTCTGTAGTAGAAAGTTAGTAATATAGTAGAATCTTGCTGATTACATCATGAATGGGCCGGCACGACCGGAGAAGTACCACCTTCTCACAGAATATCGACGAAAAGTAAAGGTACCTGTCCTATAATGTTGCATTTCGTTTGGTGAGTGAGAGTGCTGGAGGCCCCATACCCTATCACTTCTCCCTCATCCAACTCGTTCTATAATCCTTTCCCAACCTAAAAGGCGGCAACGCACTTGTGACTCCTCTGGTGTTGCTTGTGTCCATGGGCGGCGGTAATCGCTTACCATCAGGCGATCCTTCCGGATGTTTGCCACTTGCCAAATAAAAAAATAAATAGAGACCCTAACTGCTACCTAAAGTCGGTCGTGGGTTCGATTTCCATCCAGGACAATTTTTTGTGGCTTCATCATCATCTTCGTTATCATAAGCCTGCATCTATGCACGCCAATGAGCTCAGTCTTCAATTTTCCTTTACGTAATCTTTGTGAGATGAAAGCGATTGTTTGTTTTGTGTCTGAGTGTGATTTATCTTTTTTTATAATATTTACTGATCCTGAAGTGAAAAGTCTAGTCAAGTCTCATCAGTTTTGGCAAAATATTGTTCTATGAAGTTTGGCATCTGGGGGCACTGCCGTGCCCCCACCAAGTCGAGCAAAAAAAGCTGCACGGCCGTACCATCCTTTTCTCGAAGCAATTCAGGCCATTTTCGACCCCCTATTACTTCGTTGTGGATAAAACTAGAAGCTTGCTTGTTTAGTAACCATGCAGGCATTGTATAAAGATGGTGCATTTTAAATTTTATTCATTTTGAACAAGTAGTTTTAGAATAATTATAACGAGTCGAAATTCTTAATTTTGTCACTCACCGATCATCAAAAGTCTAAGGCACTTCTAGCAAACATAGAAGCTTCAAATTTAGGAAAAAATTAGTGTTTACAAAACTAAAATATATTTCAATTTCGGTCCAGTTTTCGAGATACATCAACTGCATTAATAACTTTGTAATCCCATATGAATATAAAGGATTACAAAATTACATTTGCAGTTAGAGCTTTAATTAAGAAAATTCGTTGTTGGTGTACAAGAAGTAGAAGGTACCGGAAAGAACAAAAGTAAGACTATCTACAAAAAGAAATGAGATCCTATAAAAACAATACGTGTCAAAAATACCAAGTCTCGCGACCGTAAAAAGTTGTGAGATCCATGTAATACCAAGTCGGTTAATTAAAAATCTTTAATGTTTTAAATAAATATATTGACTTGGCAATCGCATTAAACAATCTAATTTATATATGTATTACTTATGAGATATACTGTGTTTCTATGCGATGGCCGAGTCAATCTATTTATTTAAAACATTAAAGATTTTTGGATCTCACAACTTTTTACGGTCGCGAGACTTGGTATTTTTGACAAGTATTGTTTTTATAGGATTTAATTTACATGACCTAAATTAATAGTCATATTTTATGGTTTATACAAAATTTTACCCGCCGCTTGTTGTCAGGACTATCAAAAATGATTATGACAGCCGAGGCCGCCCGTTTGACGTTACGGTACAGACGACAAATTAACAATATAATACGCTCATAAACTTAGTGGTGTCGTGAATTTCAAGCTGATAACATCTAGATATAATCTAACTGTCTCTTTAGTCACCATCTTCTTCGTTCTGGTTATATATTAATACTAGAGGATGGCCGCAGCCACATTTCTTCTAATTTAAAACCTTCTGCCCGATCCCGTGGGTGTTTCTGGCAATCCCTTCTCAAATTTCAGCTCCTTACGCCTAGTAGTTTTGGCTGTCATTTGTCTGTCAGTCAGTAACGCAAAAATAAAACTGATATTCTATCATATCTGTTGTATGGCTTTTCCAAAACAAATCATTATCAATGTATTTATCTGAGTGCAAATAATGGAATTTTTTGATGTGAATAGGTTTATTTCGGATGGAATTCTATTCTTATTCTAGTAACACAAGTATTGTGTTATTAGAAAAAAAAGCAAAATTGGTATTTTAAACTTAAATAGTTAATACCTACTCACTGTCACACATTGTTAGACGAAAATCATATTTTTGTTTCTTTCAATTTCTACTTTTATATTTTTTACAACTTTATACACGTATAAACCTACAACTATATTAAAAAGAAAACAAAATTATATGACTATATTTTGACGTGACAACGTCTTATAAATTGGTTTGCCGGGTGACACTTCAAGAAACTGCGTTACGCTCCGCTCACGTTATGCGCTCACAATGAGAGCGAGTGAGAGGCACGCGTCCCGCCTAAGAGCGAGAGAGACAGACATAAAAAGTGAAAGGCACGCGTCTTTCATCCTTCTTCCTACTATACGAATGAATATTCACATTAAAATTATTTTACCACTCAAAGTCGTTGTCACGTAAAACTTTCGCCCGTATACCGACTTTACAGGCAACCAATTTTTTTTTTTATAGACTCACGCCTGTATCCCCGAAGAGGCAGGCAGAGGTGTAATATTACACCCACAATTCGCCATGTACTTTTAGGTCCCACGTAATAGGGGACGAGCCTATTGCCGTTACCGGGTACATCACCAGATATATCTACTAATTATAAAAGGCAAACCAGGAAGCTTTTAAGCGTCGTAGTATTCTTCCGCATCAATGTCATCGGGTAACGCGCACAGAAGGCTGGCAGCATTGCCACGCTGAATGGCAATGCTGATTCGTTCAACAAAAATAAACCAGCCTTATAGTCACATGAATCGTCGATCAGGCTACACGTGTAACACGTTTACAACATCTGTCTGAGGTTTTCAGTAAATAAAAGAGTTCTTGGAAATATAATTATAAATAATACACAAAACCAGTTTAAGGAAATTAATCATGAAATGGTTTTAATTTACTTTCCTTAATCTATTTGGTTGTATTCTCGCGCAGTCAAGTAATTATAATAATTTTTATGCGGTCATTACAATTACATTTGCAAATATTATTTTATAGTAATTGAAGTAAAAAATAAAACTCAAAATTTTTGTTTTTTTTATACGAACTCATGTATGTACAGAAGGTCAATTCTCGTATTTTATGACATTGAAACTATATTTTGTATGAAAGGAGATTAGACTTTAAATTGATTCAGAATAGGTATTCTGCTAACTTAATGTCATAATGGTCTAATTTGACTTCCATGGTTCGATGTTGACACATTGTTCAATTTGCGATCTAGCCATGATAACATTCAAGTATCAGTTAATTTTGGAGAATTAACGTGACATAAGAAAACTACATGTGATGTAAGTATGACACAGATATTAGATCTAAACTGCATTTTGAACAAACATAATTAGGAGAATTGCGCCTCAAGTCTCTATTCTTTAAAATGAAATGAAATATTTTATTTGCTTTAATACCTTAAACACGAACGTTACACTGCCTATAATTAATAGGTATATGATACAAAAATATACGTACCTATCTACTCGCACTAAGCAATACTGACTACTCGGTTGGCAGTAGTTTAAGCGGTCTTCTCGGCATTCAGTACTGGGTGGGCTCGACACGAAACAACATTTGGTGTAATCCACAAATTGTAGTTTCGGGTTTGGGTGTTCCGTGTCCGTTGGTAGGATGCCTCTGAAGTTTCCTGCAACAGAGGATTTATTCTTAAAATGGTCATTCTCTTCTTTAAATAATAACAAATGTTCAACTAAAAATTTAGAACATAATTTGATGATTGTAATTTAATGCTCGCCCAATCCAAAAAAAATTGCTAGTTCACTCACACGAGCAGGCGCGCACGCACACACACACACACACACACACACACACACACATACGGATATACACATGTGTACGTACAGTAGATATTTTACCTACACTCATCATCATCGGCCCTTTATACTGTCCCACTGCTGGGCACGGGCCTCATCTCACAACGAGAAGGGTAAGTCCACCACGCTGGCCTAGTGCGGATTGGCAGACTTCACATGTCTTTCGAGAACATTATGGAAAACTCTCAGACATGCAGGTTTGCTTACGATGTTTTCCTTCACCGATAAGCATGACATACGCTCAGTTAGAAAAAAATATGTCTAATCACCCCCGGGCATTTTTTTCCACATCATTAAATAACAAAGTGTGACTCCTTTGAAATAAAATTCCGACAATTCTTTACAAACTTAGCTTTATTTTGATGACACTGAAAACACGGTTTAAGAAACGATTCAAGAAACTACTAGTTTTGTCACACTCACACAGTTTCTTAAGTTGTCGCTATTTCCTTATGACATATATGTACTGCACACCGCCATATATACAAGAACGCGGACATCGACTGCGATTACGAGCGCCATAACTCAGTAACGACCGCGCACTTCTAACGTTACTAATAGTTACACACACGATTACTGCGTATGACTTTGTCACCTTGTCTCAAGAGTGATGTATGACATAGTTCATATACCGTTCTTTCAATGGCATCGACGTCTTCCGGTAATTACTGTTTAACCATGATTACGATGATTTATCAGCATCATAATAATCTCAATGCAAGACTTCGACTGCTGAACATAGACCATGCTAAAAACTTTCAACAAGTAGCGGACTGTATCCAATCGCTTCCCGCGATCCCTACAAGATCGTCTGTCCACCTTGCGTAGAGCCACTTCAGCTACGAGTGCTACGACGTAGCAAATAATCACTTAACTTTGAAAAGTTTGCAGTGCGCGCCGTGAATTTGATCTCCTGCGTAGCAGTATCTGTTTTTCCTCAGCTGCCAGGCTATCACTGCTTCCAATGACTGTTTCAATAGTCCTGGATCAACCATTAAACGCCAACGCAAGTACTTTGAGTTTTAATGTATCATCCATCGCCATACCTACAAGTTCGCGGACATTGGCTGAGATTAAGCACACTATAACTGATTAACGAGTGAGCAACCACTTCTAACTTTACTGTTGTACTATTACTGTGAATGACTTTGTCAGCTTGTCTAAAGAGTAGTAATTGAGACTGAGATGTTAATGATGATCATAGTAATCTTTAGTTGTTGAGTGCCCTGTATTCTACAGGCTAATCTTAAGTAGCGTCTAAAATACATCTCGTATGTTTCTTAATACAAACTATTTTTTGTATTGATTATTTTACTGTTACCTTGCTAGACAAGTAGGTACCTTGTTTTAGGCAAAAGGAGCTTTAGTCATGTGACATTATGATACCAGCCTCATAGTTAGCTAAATGCAATTTAAATTTGAATAAACCTATTACGATGATTTCATTAGTTTTACACAATAAGCAAAATAAGGCAAAATTATATGGGAATCTAGTTATCCTTATTGGTAGCATAAGCGTTAGCCATTATATAACCATTTTTCTCGAAGAAATAATCAAGACTGTGATTACAAGACAAGTATGTTTCAATCAATACAGGAACATGCAATACTGAAGTCACTACTAAATTATCATAATACTAATGAAATAACCGTAAAGACCCACTGGATTCTTTTAAAGCAATGTATTCAGACATGTATTCATAACCACATACTTTTCCTGGATTGTGCGTGCCAGAGCATAGATAAACAAGTCGACAGTGAATCAATCAGAACATGCAATACAAACATTTCCATTTCAATAGCGAACGCTGTTTGTATGATAACCCTTTACGTATAGAGGGAGTAACATTTTACTTTTTCTTTGTACTTTCGTTTCAGATGCAGCTAAGTGTATGTGAAACATAGCATGATTCTATTTTACGTTATTTCCTGACGGTTCCTTACTCTTATAATTATATACTGCTGTTAAGTAATTAATGATTTTTTTCGACGTTCCGACTAGTTTACATCGGTTGTGGTGTCGAGGTAAGTTTTCCATGCTTTCATCTAACGAATCATTTTTATGAAATACAAGTAGATACTTAAAAAGTGTGAGTTCCCCATTTTACTTCGTGGGTGCCTTAAAAGTGTGTAGAGACGGAAATTCAACATTAAATCCCTTACCAAACCGTCTAACCAGCGTGGTATTGTAGACCAAATCATCCTATTAACTCGCGATGTTATTGTGAGTCAAACGAGATAGGCACACGTCCAGCAGTAGACTGTACGGATGTATGAGCAAATCAAATATTCAAATACATACAATATAATTACAATATAATATATAATTATAATATTCAATTATACACCTCTATTACAGCTAATACTGTTGCTGCTAACATGCATATAATATGCGTACTCGTTTGTTTCAATGGTTCAAGTTAGGGAGTCCCCTTACCTATCTATCCACATGCAGTAGACCAAGCCAACTTCCAAGAACCTACCTCTTATAAATGTGTGTACGCTTTTATACTATGAACGTCATTACTTCGAAAAGAAGGACATTTCCTTGAAATAAAAATTGAAAGACAGTGAATATAGAGTCAGTATTTTATGATTGCACAGAGATTTTCCTTTTTTTTATTTTTTTTGATGTCGGGTTGGAGAATTCTCATGGAGTCCCTTCGCCCTGGGGGGGGAAGGACGAAGGAGACTGTCAAACTCTTACTGACTAAAATCCAGCCCGTGCTCCTCATGTACCCATGTGTCGGAGGGTAGGGTTTCACCGAAGCATTCCTCGCTACCCCCCGACGAGTATTGGCCCGCCAGATGGTCAGGCAGGCCCCGAACGAAACCCCTTTGTCGGCGGATGAAGGTCTTGGGCTCCGCCGTCAAAACACCCAGCGGCCGCAGAGGATAGGGAGGACGGCAAGCAACACCGCATCTCCTCTTCCTCTGCGGCCCCACCGCGACGCAACGATGGTGCGCCCCCATTTGGTCACGGCCGCACCCGCACCTTGGGATGCATCCTACGCAGGCCTCATGAAGGCCCAGGTGGAGCGTCTCCTCGCGGGATCCCGCTTAGCTTCACCGTGGGTGTACCTCAAACCCACGGTTACTGAGCCGACAAGGTGGAGATCCCACAGCGGGGACAGAGATTTTCCTAGACCTAGTGTATTACATTCTATAGAAGGATTTAATTTAAAATATTCCTAGATTTTTCTATTTCTTTGTAATCCAAACTGTGTTGCATTTAAGAGATTGTACAAGTCGAATAGTTTAGAGAGCATATTGTCATGAATACTCAATGATTGATTTTCATATCCACAATGTTGACCTAGGTAGTAAATAATGCATGGAATCATTGTAGACCCTGTCGTTCACAGTAGTCCTAGAAGGAAAAAAGGAAACGCTGCTTAATAGGAATTTTTAATTTGTTATAATTACTACCTTTTAGATAATTAGTATTTCATGACTACATTAATCAATTTTATGTCTATAGTCAGAATTAATGAAGAATGTGCATTGTCAGTGTAAGGTGCTTTGTATTTTACATTGGTTTTCATACCACATAATATAATCATATCCAAAGGATCAATAGAATATCAATATTACCGTAATTATATTGGATGACACCTATTTATTTTCAACGCATTATTCATCCGATATCACAAATGGCAGCTTTAGCCTTAGCCTAACTAATCAATATTACTCTTTTGGCTCATTGACCCGACAAAAGTCTTAGCCTCCGGAACAAGGGTCTTCTATGTTATTCGGTCTTGCATAATTTCTCGACATTGGCAATTGATAAAATTCTCAGATTCCTAAATGTGATTATTATCAACTACCGATTGTCGTTTTACAATATAAGTCTGATAAATGTTAATAAAATAATATGTTTATGTTAATATATATTGTTATGTTATTTTTATTTTATAATATATAAAAAAATGTAGTTTATAAAAAAACATAAAATATCCCTAAAAATAACTTCAAATCTTGTGATAGACACTCCAAATTAAAGTAACAGCTACCGAGCACATCTTATACCGCAACAATAAACCCCTCCATCATGTCGCACAAACACAAAGACCTACAAAATACACTTCACTTCGGACACTGAAAGATTTTGAACACAAAATGTTGTAGAAACATAAATCAAGCTCGCAATACATCACTGGCTCAAAAGGAGCCGCGCGCTAATGGCCCGGCGATACGGCGCAGTGGACACACAAGGTTTATGCTTATAGTGATCCGGACATTTTCTCTGTGTCTATAAGAATATTGTTGTGAGATGTGTCAGTCAATCTTGTGGAGGAGAAGAAAAGAAAAAGGTTTTCTTGGTAAGTTTCGCGACAGACGTGTACATATATTTGATACACTTACCCACGCCCTGTATATTTAAAGATACTTTGTAACGTAATACTACACGTATTGCGTTATAATATCTCGCAGGCGCTTAACGCCAGCTTAGCCAGACATCGTTCGCAATATTACCAAATATGGTCATATTCACTAGCCAAAGGCAGTTGTGAGTCATAGATTTATGCCTATATAAGATGGGTGCGCGTCGTAGAATGGTCACTTTCCCTAGACATCAGAACGCTGCCGCTACACCTCGCGATTATTCTACATTCTACTTCCTATCTACTGTCCCGCTGGGGTTCACCCTACGAGCTCACTGCACCTGACGTTCTTCCTACGGGCTGACGTTCTTCCTACGGGCTGACGTTCTTCCTACGGGCTACAAGCCACGAGCTGCTGGCGCCGTGCCGCTACTAGCCAGCTGCCACCCAAGCCTCCGTTCCTGCCTACGAGCTCCTACAGCCAGGCCACGGACGCCTGAGCCTGACCGCTCGACCCACATCGGCTGCACCGCCTGAGACCCGCTCAGCCTGAACATCGACCACAGAGCTGCCTGCGCAGCGCACCTTGGCCAGCTCATCGGCGACCCTACGAGCAGCTACCCTGCGAGCGTCGGAGAGCAGCAGGAGTCTACACTCCAGCCAGCTCAGGCCAGTGCTTACCTAGTTCGGTCATACTGTATGTAAGCGGTAGTGAGACATAATAAAGAACCTGTTCAGCCTAGCAGTGTTTCTCTCGAACCCCGACATCCTACCTGAGATCCTCCGTCTCAACTTATTGAAATAAAAAGTAATAAAACACACTGAGAGCCTAGCGGACATACACTGAGAGAGAGGAGGGTCTCAACTTCAAAGCCACGGCACGTATCAATGACTATTTGAAGTTGGCTTCTTCTTCTTTCTTCTTTGCACTTTCCCTTCCTTCCCGTTACGTGGGGTCGGCTTTTTAGGGTACCGTAGTCCACAAGGAACCCTTATAGTTTCGTCATGTCCGTCCGTCTGTCCGTCCGCAGCCTAGCTCAAAGACGCCTGGTGCTAGAAAGCTGATAATTGACAAGAATATAGACACAAGATATTGCAACAAAAGTGTAAAATAAAATTTAGGAAAAGATTTTTTTAAGGGTATCACCCCTACATATATAGTGGGGTTGAATTTTTTTTTGGTTGAGTAGCCCATCATGTGGGGTATCATTGGATAGGTTTTAAAAAATATTTTTAGTTGCTCAAATCATTTTTTGAACAAGTGATTGGTTTGTCAAATATCAAGCTTTGAAGTGAAAAAAATTGTTAGACTCATGTGACCCCCCCCCCCCCCTCTGCCGGCTAAACTATTAATTTGGAAGAGGTGAAAAAAATCACAAATGTAGTACATATAACGAATTTAAAAGAAATCTATCACGGCTAAGTAGTTATCACTAGTTTACGAGTAATCGTCGGTTAACTTATAAATACCTATTTCTGTGAGTTTACATTGGGCGCGCTGGCTTAATCTTAAAGATATACGTAATTACGTACTTTGGTATGTAATGTACTACGGTACTACGTATGTATAGTAGTAGTATATCTTGGAAACCACATTTTATGTTTACAATACATAACTGGATACATAACTAGTATTTTTCTAAACAAAACTTAGGTTCTTACAATAGTGTTATTAAAATATTTTTTTCAGTAAAATAAACAGTCGCATTTGTTGTACATTAATACCCTTTGCAGCAAGTCATTATGGGCAACTACGGAACCCTACATTGCGCATGGCCTGACACGCACTTGGCCGGTTTTTTTAATCTTGAGGCGCCATTTGCTTCGCTGGTGAGCATCATCATCGGATAGGGCCTTCTTTTTCATGTCCCTTTGAATCGTCATCCAAGTTGTTAGTGGCCTACCTCTCTCTCTTTTCTGCGTAGCCATGGAAAGGCACTTCTTCACTATGTGGTCATCTGGCCTTCTTAGCACATGACCGTACCATCTCAGTCTTGATTCGGTTAGCTTCTCCTGAATCGGCGTAACTTTAAAACTGCCCCGTACATATTCATTGCGCACTTTGTCTTTGAGGGTAACTCCACCCGCCCAGCGTAACATAATTATGCATTGGTAACATATACAGTGGTATGCAGTTTCTGTTCATGGACTATCTTTGTAGCCCAAACTTCGCTACCGTAGAGTAAAGCTGGTCTCACCGCAGTTTTATAGATCTTGCCTTTTGTTCATATAGGCATCTTTCGGTCGCATAGAACACCTGTAAGCGTACGCCACTTATCCAATCCAGTGGTCATTCGGTGTGTTTTGTCGGCGTCTATAGATCCATCTTCCGCAATGGCAAAGCCCAGATATTTAAATTTGGTTACCTTTGGTAGGGCTACACCGTCCAGTTTAACTTCCACCCTTGTTTGGTTTCATTCAACGGGATTGAAGTTGCAGACCATATTTTCTGACTTGGTTCTGCTGATGCGCAGTCCATTCAGCTCAAGAGCTATCCACCACTGTTCCGTGTATGCGTATAAAATTATTAGTTATCGCTCGCTAAGCGATGAAGGAAAACATCGTAAGGGATTACGATACATCGTAAGGGATTACGATATATCGTAAGGGATTACGATACATCGTAAAGGGTCACTTTTGACCTTTTAAAACGAAAACAATCTCTTTTCAGAATTCAATATACCTGATGAAAACACTTAACAAGCTGTTTCTGCGAAAAATCTCATGATTTCAGCGCCGTTAGTTATTGTATCTCAATATTAGCACCACCAACCGTATTCAAATATGAATCTCGAGAGCTTTCGAATTATCATATAAGATTTTAACATTGGTTCAGCTATTTAAAAGAAATTAGGAATATAGAAAATGATAACACAGAAAAAAGGATTAAAAGGATTATGTCGTATATGAAAACAAACCTTATATTTTACCAATGACATCGTCATATCCAAAGGGATCCAACTCAAGTAGATATGTGCATAATTTCAGGAGCTATCATACTCTAACTCACCTCTTTTGAAACCTAAACTACTGTATGTATGTAATCGTTGGGTTATGTCTTATGTAAAGTGTAACGCCACAAACGGGACGGAACTGCGACGTGACGTTGATGTATCTTTGAGTGTTGTAATAAACTAACCATATTTCATTGTAATAACTGATTTATACGAATCAATTTTGCTTAGCAAGTTTTCTGCCATCTCTGTTTAACCCTTACACTTTGATAAGGACGAACACATTTGCTTTGAAACTATCCTCGTGTAAATAGACCTGAGGCATCCACTGTAAGACACAACCCGACATAACAACTGACGTTATGACGATCGGTGTGTCGGCAACGTGACACTATTCCACTGTGGTGTACGTTGAAACGCAACGCTAACATATTATGGCTTCCTGCAGAAAATTCACATCAAAACATGGCAATGGAAATTGATGTTCAGTCTAAAAAGTTCAAAGCTTTTAATATTATTATCTGTGCACAAACTTCAACATAAAAAAAATAAATCAAAAGGCAAGCGAATTTTAATTAAAAGCATCTTCATTTTGTATTGTTCTATATTGATTACATTCGATCAACTATTCCACGTAGTTTAAAAAGTCCTGTCTCTCATTGTTTTCCACACTGCACGTACAAAAATGAACATGCATTTTAGTTTGATAATAGCAAACTTATACAGCGGGATACGGAAAATAGCTGCACAATTTACTTGGATGTCATTTTACAAAACTTTACAAAAAAATATAAAAATGGAAAATGAACAAGACTTATATCCCGGCACTTGCTTTTGCACATATAACCCGGTTAATACGCGTAACGTCTGAAGCGCAAAATGGTCTATTAAAAGCTGCACCCTAATATTGCCAGCGAATACTGTTGCTTATAAAATTTAAGTGCAGTGCCTTAGCGTTGTATCGAAAATAAAAGATACGCCTCTTCAGTTGATCGGTGCTTAAGAATATGGAAAATACATAAATGTTTTTAAGCTACTTATGCTTTCGCTTTAATAATGTACAAATTATAGTTTTATGTTCATAGTTTAACGACTTCGATCTTGTTTATATGGAAAGACGTTATTTTACGCTCCACTAGCTGTTCGCCGTGCTCGTCAGTAAGTAGTAAATAATCTGCGTAGTAAAGTTTAGTGGTAAGAAGGTAGATTTTTATTTGCTTTAAAACTAAAACGAACTTTTTGGATTCACATAATTTGCAGTGCGTAGTTGGCTAAATAGTTATTAAAATTTATGAATGCATTCGTGACATAGATTTTTGTAGTAGATTTGTGGTACCTATTAGATTTCATAATTATAGTTGCACTTTGATTTTGAAAGTAAGATAGCTCATAATTCTGCCAGATTTCAACTGGAAATTAATTCCACCCTCTGAGTAAAGCGCTTTTTTATTAAACCATTTTCAAATCCAAATTTATTTAGAAACCAACTAAACAGATACAGAGATATATAGATGGCGCTGTCGCCTCGTAAACACAATCGCTCCGTATCTCTTGCATTTAAAAATTCTATTTACAGCAATAATACAGTGAATTGAGTGCTAAATGAATTACTTCTGTACAAATAAGTCGTGTAAATGTTATCTACAACAAATATGTACATTAAACATAGTTAAAGTGAAAAAGTCAATTTGTCCGTTATAGCGAATTTGTGCGAAGTGAATGTAAATGTGAACAATTATTACCAATAAAGACCATAAAATATCGAAACAAACTTCTGCAAGTAATGCTGAACAGTTATTAAGTGCATAATAGTTCTAAATAAACTTTATCAGAACGTTAGTGAAAATTAAATAAAATCAAATATCGTCGCTAAATAGTGCCTAAAAGTGTGTAATATCCATCATAAATTGTTCGTGACAATGTGAGCTGGTCCGTATAATTAAAACTAGACCTACAATACTAAGTGCTTCGAGGAGAACTTTGTATAGGTATCCGTACAGCAAGTGAGTGCTTCTTACATAAACTATACCGCACTAGAACAACTTACCGTTTCTAAATCTCACCAATATTCACAATAAGTAACCCAAAACACAAAACCATATAATTATGCCAGTGAAAACCGTTATGAAAATTTGTTTGGCGAGGTTGCAGTACTTTTTAAGATTTTTGAACGTCTGAAAGTCCCATGAACTATGATATTTTTAATGAATATAAAGTATAAAAATTGAACATATCTTCTAGTAAATTGTAAAGATAAAAACACGATTTGGCATAATTGGCTCGATAAAAAAAAATGTCAAACATGGCACTAAATCACAATTTTAAACATGTACTGCTTAGAGATTCCATAATGAATATATATTAAAGTATTATCAATAGAAACAGCTCTTTTTTTTTAAATAAATGGTAAAAACAGATTTCGTAATTTCGTTATCATTTTTCTCCAAGAAAAAGAATAGTCAAAATGTTGGCATTATATCGCTCGCCGGCCGTTCATCAGTGCCTGTCTAGGCGTGATTGAGGGCGGACGTACGTCGTTGCTCCGCAAAATCCCCCTCCACCCCCGCATGTACGTTTTCGCAAAAGTACAAAGTAATTCGTATTCCAAACTCAATCGTTCAAACCATAGACATACTAGTAAGAAACCGTAGACAGGTTACTGACAAGGTAACATGACGGAGCTTACGAGTGGTACGCATCGCGAAAAGCGTACGCACACTAATATAAATATGTCAAAACGACACACTACGAATTAGATAAGAAATGTAAGTGAGATAGCACCTCTAATCGCAAGCGCGAAATAGAGATAAACATATACTCTCTGGACCGACGCGCATTGTGACATCATGCTGACCGTTTCACAAACAATAATTTGACTCAGATGCGACATGATCACTTTGTCTGTCTTGAGTAAATTCAATTCACCTCAAAGTAAATTTGATTAATTCATTTAAGGTAGGGAAATAAAAAGTCGATGTGATTTATTTATAACATTTATTAAAAAAGTACATTTTATTCTTCTCATTTCATTCAATGGAAACCTAAAACAGTACGTTAATATAAAAACTGTGCGCTGCAGACCCACCGTAGCCCTGGCAATACCCCTGGGGGTATGGTGGGTCTTTTAAAGCCTAACCATACTCCTGGCTGAACTGCTCGTAGTGTTATACCAACGTGCTACGTGGACATTAAACTGAACAGTGTTATCTCTCGTATGATAATGACTTACTACTTACGTTTTTGTATTTTTAGACAAGCGAAGACAAGCGCTCGTACGATGATATAGTGCAACAAGGAGATAAATTAGAGAATAAAACGTTTAGGTATTACTGCTAATGGTTATAATGCTTTGTATATTATAGGTATAATCTGTGGTACTGTTGAAGACCCGTCATCATCATCATCCTTGCGCTGTCGGATCATTCCCACTAGTTCTATTGAACAGTTCTATGATAGAACTAGTGATACTTTTTCCCACTAGTTCTATTAGCACAACTTGATAAGAAGAATAGAACTAATGGGAAACAGTTATAGGAAATTTACTACTAGTTTTATGTATGTTTTACAAGGGTAGTGTCACAACATCGCGCTCACATATCCGAATAAATATGTATGTATTAAAATGTGTTAAACGAATGAACGTCTACAAAACAATTGAACGTCTACAAAACAAATGAACGTCTACAAAACAAATGACTACCAGAAAGTGATCAGCTATCGATAGTGTTTAAAAAAAAACAGGTGCATGCGATTTTCGACCTTATTGACAATTCATGACAAACCTTTTTTTGTTCTTATTTATCGCTTTCTGGCAATATTAGGGTAATAAAATTATAAATTCTGACTAATGTCAATTAGGTTGAAAATCGCATGCACCTGTTTTCTGCAATCACTATCGATAGCTGATCACTTTCTGTAAGTCATTCGTTTTGTAGACGTTAATTTGTTTTGTAGACGTTCATTTGTTTTGTAGACGTTCATTTGTTTTACACATTAAACAAATGAACGTCTACAAAACATATTCATTCGGATATATGAGCGCCCAGTAGTTCTATTAAATACCCTTGTAAAAACATACATAGAACTAGACTGGGACATTTCCTATTACTTATCCCATTAGTTCTGTTCTCCTCATCAAGTTGTGATAATAGAATTAGGACAGTTCTATAATAGAATTGTTCAATACTACTACTATACTGGGAATGATCCCACAAAATAGTAGAACTTGAAATTAACGAACTGAAATTAATAAACTAATTACACAACAATATTATCTGGGAGTACGGAGAGTACTTTGAAAGACCCACCTTACCCCCAGGGGTACTGTCAGGGGTACGGTGGGACGGCAGCGAAAACTGTGCAGTACAATCTACTTAGTTGTTTAATACTAAAAGGAGAAAAACAAGAACAAGTGAATGTACTTTGATCATCCGTCAATGTTTGTAACTTACGTATGATTTTGTATTTCTATAATAATATACTTATTGTGTTGATTCAGCCTCAAATCACTTTTATTACTTGACAAAAACACACATCAGTATTTTATTATTACGAATGTCCTATCTGGATACTTTGTTTTTTGGTCTTTGAACACGCACAATACTGCTTCTCTTTTACACTCGCTAAATGCCAAGTCTTTTATTCACTCTATTATTTGTGATACTGAATTTATTATAAATTGTAGCCTGTTTTTAATGGGCCACTTTTGAAGTTCGCATAACTCATCTACGGTTTTTTTTACGCTGCGCTGTGGCACACGCACACTCGAAAACCCCCCTCCCCTCCCCCGTTCACTCGCTGACGCCACCGCCTTTTTTTTGTTTTTGCGGGGGGTGAGGTCGAGCTACGCACTGTACTGCAACCTCGCCTTAAAAACTGTATGTAATTAACCTAACCTTGAGTACAAAATAAAATGACAGCTGTCTAATAGTGATGTGACATTGAGTGCACGATAAAAAACCGATTGGACATAGACAATTCAAACCAAATTTAGTAACCAGTGTTGCAAACAATAAAATATAATAAAGTGACTAAATATTTAATTATAAATTACTACATTTACCCTCTTGCTACATAAATACAAATATAATTGAGATGGACTCGGACTACGTAACACATCGGAAACCCCGTAAGACTAGGTCATTGAGTAATTCGCCAAATAACACATTATTTGAATCATCCGCTTTGAGTTTGCATGACCATACGCAAAGCGAAACATATATTAATCTGAACAAGCAAATCGTAGAATTAAAAGCTGAGTTGGCCTGCGCACATCAAGAGGTCGACAATTTACTCTCTGAAAATCAGCAGTTAAAAACAGACCTTGAATATAGCCAGAGAGTTATACAGAATTATAAAAAAGTAAAATTTACACCGACACCATCAACCTTACAGTCCCACGCCAAAAAGAGACAAAAACGTAAATCAGAACATCCATGCCCTGACCCAAAGGTCCTGAGAACAAGTTCACCTACTAGAAGTGATATTGAATACGACTGTGAAATAGTTGAGCCCCTTCACTGTTCAATGGAAACCGATGATAAACAGACAGAGATCCATAATAGCATTGACAAATGTACAAAAAATACTACTAATGAAGTACATAGTCCCGGCAAGGAAATTATTACGCACAGTAGAGTTTTAATACTGGCCGATCAACAAGGACGAGGAGTAAGAAGATACTTACAGATGTTATTAGGCGAAAAATATGAAGTAAAATGTATATGGAAACCGGGAGCGACATTAGCCAATGTAGTTAATTCTGCAAAAGCCGAAATTTTAGATTTGACCAAAAGAGCTTATGTCATATTAATGTGTGGTATAAATGATAAAAGTCCTTATGATATTCAATTGAATCTAAATATTTGGTTAAGGCAAACTAGTAATATGAATGTTATTTTGACTGAAGTACCCCGTAACCGCTATTTGAATGAAGGTAAACTGAATTATTTATTGAAATTTGTATGTAGAAAATACGAAAATGTAATTTTTATGACTTTGAGATTTAATTATTATAATTATGTATTAAGGTATTCTTCTCTGTGTACTGTGTTGAGTAGTAGCTTGTTAAAAGAAATTTTACATTTAGAGTATAAAAGTAGCTGGGTGGCTTATAACGAAAAACTGAACCGACATCATTTAACAAAGCACAGCCATGCCGCAAATACTGTAAATGTGGCCACTCAGACAAGTATTGGGCACGTAAACATTTGCAATTGCCAGATTTATGCAGGTAGCTTAGTCACAGGTACTCAACCAATATGTAACGATTCGTTGAAAATTGCCCAAGATGATGGTGACGCAGATTCAAATAATTGTGATCCCAATAACTTTTTTCGTTCATAAATCTATACATATTCTTCATCAGAATATCAACGGTCTTGTAAACAAATTAGATCTTCTATCGGTATGTTTAGATGAACTTTATGTCAATGGAAAGGCAATTGATGTATTATGTGTTACTGAACATCACATGTCACGTGTTGATATTGACAATTTGTATATGCGTAACCATAAATTAGCGTCTTGTTTTGCGCGCAATAATAGACGCGGCGGTTCCTGCATACTGGTAAACAAATATCACGAGTTCGAACCACTTCCCGAGTTTTTCAACTTATCAATTTCAAACATTATAGAGTGTTCTGCTGTAAAATTATTGCAAATAAATATATATATAGTAAACATTTACAGAATACCAAATAACAAAATTGCCAACATGGATAAATTCCTTACCCAATTCAACATTATTTTGACTAAACTAATAAATAGGAAGTCTATAATAACTGGCGACTTTAATTTAGATATTCTTAAAAGCACACGTCATTCTGTCGAGTTTATAAATGTGGCTACCAGGTTCAATTTTAAATTTGCAATCAATGCACCGACCAGATTGTCCAGCAATACCTGCATCGATAATATTTTGTACAACATTAGAGGATGTAAGGGCGAAATTACAGAACTAGCATTATCAGATCACACAGCTCAAATAGTGAAATGTCCAACTAAAAGATACAGCACACTGAATTATTGGTATACTTATAAAAGATCCTACTCAAAAGAAAATATCTTAAAATTTAAGGAATCCATCAGCTCTATTACTTTCTCTAGTGTGTATGAAACATTAGATCCTAACATAGCCTTCACTAAATTTCATGACACGTTTACCTTATTTTATGATTTATACTTCCCAACTATAAGAGTTAAATTAAGTACAAAAAAGTATATCCAATCCAACGCAAAAATGGATATCCAATGGTATAAAAAAATGCTGTAAACGGAAAAGAGCACTTCTGTGGCAATTCTGGCAAGATCCATGCTTAAAAAATAAAAAAACATTCAAAGAGTACTCACGAAGGCTATCAAAAATAATAAAACTAACACAACGGGCCCAAAATAGTCATACTATAAAAACTGCCAGGAACAAATGTAAAGCTACTTGGCAAGTCATTAATCAAAACAATGAAAATTTGCCAAATCATGACATTAACGCAATTGAAGTAGATGGTAAAATAATACGCAATCCTTGCAAAATTGCTACAATATTTAACGATTATTTTATTGACACTGTCACTAAGATAAACAATAATTCATCTACTCCAACTACAATTAAGAACATGAAAAGTACTTGCAAGTCTATTTTTGTTAAGCCTGTTAGTCCAGAATATGTAATGAAAATCATAGCCGCATTAAAAAGTTAAAAAAGTGTAGGCTATGATAATCTAGCGACTAAAATTATAAAAGAGGTTTCAGCTATCATAGCACCGGTACTCGCTTACATATTAAATTGTTGCATCCAAACAGGTATTTTCCCAGAAAAATTGAAAATTTCTATAATAAAACCGTTGTTCAAAAAAGGGGACGTAAAAAGTATTTCGAATTACAGGCCAATCGCACTTTTACCGGTTATATCAAAAATTTTTGAGCATGTTTTGCACGACAATATATATAATTTCTTTGAGTCACAACACTTATTCGCTAAACAACAAATGGGCTTTAGAAAAGGTAAGACAATAAATATGGCAGTATACGAATTTCTAAGTAAGGTAATGAGTGCTATGGATAATAGAGAACCAGTAATAGCCGTATTTATGGATATGTCTAAGGCATTCGACTGTGTTGATCACGCGATATTATTAGATAAACTTTACACCTATGGCACAAAGGGCAACATGCACGAACTTATTAAATCGTACTTTAGCAATAGACATCAAATTACTCAAATTAATAGAACTTGCCTTAAATCCAATTCGGAAACAGTATATACATCCAAGCCCCGATGTACTCGCTACGGTGTCCCTCAAGGCAGCGTGCTGGGGCCGTTATTATTTCTTATTTATATCAATGACTTGCCAACAATTACCAACCACCACATGACATTGTTCGCTGATGACAGCACAATACTATTCAAAAGTAATAATAAGAGCTTAGAAGATGACATTAATATGACAATTACAGTAATCATTGAGTGGATGACATATCATAATTTAAAAATTAATTTTGACAAGACCAAATTCATTGACTTTAAGCAGAGACTTAATGAAACAATTAGCTTTAATATTAACCATAGCGGACAGTCAATATGCCCTACTGATGTGACAAAGTTCTTAGGTTTACCAGTGGATTGTAAAATGACATGGCAATCTCATGTAGAACTAGTGTGCAACAAATTAAGTCAAACGTGCTATGCGCTGTACAAACTAAGCCAAATATCCAACCGTGACACTGTGCTCACTGCCTACCACGGCTATGTGTCATCTATTTTGCGGTATGGCATAATCTTTTGGGGCAATTCAACACATAAAGATTCAGTATTCAGAGCCCAAAAAAGTGCATTAGAGCAATGTGTCATATACATTCTACTGATAGTTGTGAACCATATTTTAAATCGTTAAAAGAATTAACCTTTCCATCGCTATATATATTTGAGGTTGTGGTATTCGTGAAGACAAACTTACACTTATTTCAATTCAGAAATAGATTGCGTAGCCGAGACATGTTCTGTTTGGTACCTTGCAAAACAACGATGTTCAATAAAAGTGTATTCTTGTATGGGGCCAAAATTGTACAATAAATTGCCATTAAGCTTGCGTCAGGAAAACGACGTTAACATATTTAAAAGTAAGCTACGCAGCCTGTTGGTATCTAAAGCGTACTATAGTGTCACGGACTATCTTATGGACAAATTGTAGCATACTAATTTTTTTATTGTTGTTAAATATAATTAATTACCTACAATCAATATATTAAATATTTTTATTGACATACCTGTAAAATCATTATTCTAGTATTTTGACATTATTATATCTACATTACCTTTTGACGTATTATTATTGTATCTTGACATTCTTATTACATTTCCATTACCTTTTGCAATCTATATTATTAATGAGGATTATAATTAAATGTTGATCGTGTATAAATATTGTATTTTACATTTGTACACCGTTAAATACGGTATATCACAGAGAACTGTCACAATCGTTTTAAGATCTCACTGCTTGTATTTATAACAAATGTATGTGTACCTGTGATAACAAATAAATTATTTTGATTTGATTTGATTTGATTTGACAGACAAAAGTGATTTTGTTTTCGAATATGGAATGGAAAAATGTTTGCAATTTACTCAACGGCATCATATAACGTTACTAGATAAACAAACGAATAAAGAGCAAAGCCAAAAGAAGCGGTTTATTTTAAAACCAACAACAGTGCTTCGAAAACTCAATTTACAAACTTTCCATTCAAAATATAAGGGAATCAAAGGAATGCGGAAAACGTCACTACTTTAACCAATTCTTGACAATAAACAAGTTGATTATACGACATGTTCTGCCAGCGGAATCCCACTACAGGGACCTATGACAAGCGGGGATAGGTCGACATGGATTTTCACGAAAATACACATGCCGCGTTTTGTATAAAGTTGGGATTTCTTCGCGTATGTCATATAAAAGTAGAGAATTACTCATCAAGCAAATTCAAACTCTATTCACAACGATTTTAAGTCCGTTTTAAGTGCAAGTATGAAATATATCTCTAAGGAGCGATTTAAACCATGTTCAGAAATGCTTGCGATGAAAGCTTTCTTGGCAGAGCTCTGCTTGCTGTTTTATTTTTTAAATCGCGAATTATGTTCGCGGAGATGTAAAGGTAGTCTAAAGGACCTATCTAAAGGACCTCGCTCTATGAAATTATGCGTTTGGAGACGTTGAAAAATGAAATGAGTTTATGAGACGGGTATAAATAGCACTACGGATGTAAATATTCTTATACCAAAGTGACTGTTGAATTGTATTTGCGAGGTTTTGTGAAAGACGGTGGGTAAAAGATTTGAATTTAGTTTTATTTAGGAGATTTCAAGACGTTGTTTTTATTCAAATGGTTCTTAGATTGAGATTATATTGTTGCCATGTTGAAAATAAGTTGCATATATTAATATTAAGTTACAAAATTAGAATTTACATATTCAATAGATTTGACTGCTTACTAACTTACATAAATATTGCTTGATAACGACAATATTCTCACTACGTGCCTAAAATCCGTAACATGGCCAAATATGGGTATTATATTACATCTCTGCATACCCCTTTGGGATGCAGTCATGAGTCTATAAAACAATACAACAAAAAAACACCCATTATCGTCTCCAATATTCAACGATTATTTTATTGACACTGTCACTAAGATAAACAATAATTCATCTACTCAAACTACAATTAAGAACATGAAAAGTACTTGCAAGTCTATTTTTGTTAAGCCTGTTAGTCCAGAATATGTAATGAAAATCATAGCCGCATTAAAAAGTTAAAAAAGTGTAGGCTATGATAATCTAGCGACTAAAATTATAAAAGAGGTTTCAGCTATCATAGCACCGGTACTCGCTTACATATTAAATTGTTGCATCCAAACAGGTATTTTCCCAGAAAAATTGAAAATTTCTATATAAAACCTGGTGGGATGCAGTCATGAGTCTATAAAACAATACAACAAAAAAACACCCATTATCGTCAGTTGTATACAAACAAAAGCCCACCGATGTTTTGTGTCACTTTAAGTTCTTTCTTACGTTTTATAGCGTTACCTACAATAAAGTCGAGATCCGCCTCGAATATTACTTACTTGTACGACGGAACGGTTACATAAATAAGTCTGTCTAAGTGTACCTAAGTACCCACCTAAGCTCAGACTTGTATAAAGTGATTCGCAACTAACTCAGGGCCATAACATGCCTTCTTAAGTTCACCTTCCCCGTTTTACGAGCGAAGACGGGCGATTTTATATGTCTTTACCCCAATTATGAGCCACACTCGTCTTTACTACAATCATTTTGATTTGATTGAAATGCTTACAGTGCGAAAAGATTAGAGTCAGCAGTAAATTTTACGACGCAAAGAAGATTTGTTCAGAAACTTAGATGTAAGAGGCATCGAGTAGTTCCTAGTGAGGCAGAAATTGATATAAAAGTACGAGTACAGAGGTTTTGGTTTTATGTGCCAGATGCGAGTAAGCTTCGTGTTAACATAATTTAATGCCTTTTTGACTGTTCTGTTTGTTCAGCGGTGTAAATGTATTTAAGATTTATGTTTTGTTATGATTGATATTTATGTAACATGTGCATTCGCTCATGTAGCCAATGATCGTTTTTAACATGAAAATACTTATCGAGACTATTAATTAATTACATTTTATAGAGATATGTATTTCATTTTGTTTTTTTTCTCTACACTACCAAATCTTACTAAAATTCAGAAAAAATTACAAAATTCAATATGTGTCTACAATGTTATTGTGTGCCTGTATCTATTTGTTGCGTAATCAACTCACTGCAATCATTAAGTGTACATACAACATTTCGTATCTATACTGTAGACCGTGGAGCAAGTTTCTCGTTAGAAGCTAATCCTAGATGCAAGAGCCAGTACAGTATTGCCTCAGTTCAAAAATTAAATCGAAGTTACATGTAAAAGCTATTGTGTTTAATAAATATTTAACTTTGACAGTGGTTATGGGAATTCAGCACCCTTGAGCATCCTGACACCAGTCTACGCCATGAAATATTACTACTATAGCCTAGAAGGCGGAACACGAATTGAACTTGGATCAATCACATAATTATTTATGGTATACCTGCCTGTATATTATAGTGAGCACTAAAAAACATTATATCCACATTTTCATAGGCTACCATTATCATATCTAAGCCTGCCTTACAATTTCAACATCAAAATACTAATCAAAACAATTTTCTTTACGTTCTAACCTCGAACACAGCTTTTACTCATTTATGTTTGGGCTCATCGAGAAATATTTCGATAAAGCTGAAATTCATCCCGCAGGGAATCAATAACATTGTCCAAAGAATGTTCAATAAGGCTGAACCTTTATTATGTGACGTCAGCAATACGTCATGTAATCTTCGCTCTTCGTTTGTTGCGCAAAAGCCAAATATATAGGTGGCTACACTGACATGGAAATTGCACGGTCTGAATATTGATCGTTGGGTTTCTAATGGTAGATGGAATAGATAATATTATACTTTATTGCAGACCTAAATATATGATATGCTACATCTACTAAGTCACTCAAAACTACATATGTAGATGTATGTGCCCTCGACGGTATTGTGGCTAAAAGCTATTATATCCAGGCCGCCTGTGACAGGGATAGAAAGTATATATATGTCAGGAACTATGTGTAGTGATGGTTTAGTTATTGAATTAAATAAACATCCATCAAATTAATTTCAAATAAAGTTGGTACCTTTAGCTATATACATACGATAAAAATGTACGTTCACATAGTGACAACCTAAATCCAATAACATGTAATGATCTTATCACCGTCTCATGACGAAATTCGGCACGGTGTCTATGAAGGCTCCTGTTTTTCACTTATTATTCCACCATACATTTCAACGAGTTAAATGTCTGAAGTAAAACGGCCACTGTGAGACTGACAAATTACAAGCCCGCTTTCTGAGAAGCACGCGATTTCTCTTTTTCCTAAGTAGGTAGTACTAAGCTTGAAATTCGAACAAGCTTTGGCAGAATTTTAAATAACATTAAACTCAGATCAATCTGTTTGCCTGATTTTCAGAGTTTATTCTGTACTGTTTGGAAACTAAAACAAAATAAAACATAGTACAAGTAGAACCACGATACGCTTCCATAATCAATGTGGTGTACTTATTGTAATATATACATCTATCTAGTTAGATACATTTTATGATATCAATGTCCTTGTGTACTGTAAGGCTTTACAGTTGAGTGAGAATGCTAGAAAGTCAATACCTATTTTTCTTTGCCAGTCACCATACCATATTTCCCATTTTAAACGCCTTACAGCCAGGACGTTGGTTTAGTTGTTTCAGGATGTGTTTTAAGTGTTGCCATCGACATAATAATAACAAGAAGATAAAGAAGGAAATAGACAAGGCAGAGGGTTTGAGAGCAGAAAAGTCGGATTATTTCTGCTCAGTATTCTCTTGCACTAGAGTTTGCAAAGCAAGAGTGATGCATCGTGCACATCACGCAATTTCACCGCTCCTAAAAATCTCTCCTCAATTCGTAGCCCGTAAACCGACTAGCTTGCATTAAATATGCCGTACGCTTTTAACCGGATTAAAGTGTATTTGGTCAGTGCAAAAACATTTTCAGATATCCCACTGATTAAAATCCCATTCAATTTGACAATCCTGTAACACGTTTCGGTACTTTTTATACACTAGAACTAGGAAAGAGGCAAATTATATTTTTTTTAGCTTTATCCCGTGTAAGGATTGAATACTTAGTACAACGCGCAAGAGTCCTCGTAACTAGATGTCTTAAGCAACATCGTATGTGACAAAGACAAGACCGAAACAAATAATAAACTTAAATTACTTAACAAATAAACCTTGTATCGTTTGATAAACATTAAGGATTCACTTTAGAACTTCTTCCTGGCTCACAGTAGTTATTTTTGCTTGTTTTTATGTGATGTTGTTATTCAAATATCTTAGCAAGACACAGTAGAACACTTGAATGGTAATAAAAGTTTGACAAGAGAATGATGGCTCGTAAATTTTATGCTAATGTTATTTACTTGCAGCTACCAATGTACTGTTTATGGAAGAGGATCTTGTACTAAGCTTGTTCTGTTTTGTTCGATAATGTGATGTTAAATTTTAGATTGTTTTATAAATTTTATATTGTTTATGGTACGAATACATTTAAACCTTTTCATAACAAAATTCAGCACATTGTGTTTATAAAAGAGACATATGTATGTTATTGTGGCACTTACTGATGTCATAATTTAAGATGAAATAACACACACAGTTGGACATAATTATGCTTACCCCATGATTTGGCATACGGTTTCGATGTTTCCGCATTCATACACTTCTTTTTATAAGAACGCTGATCTATTGCTGGCAGCTAATTCTACTGATAGTCATACCATCAAATAACTAAATGGTTAATTATCGAACCATCAGAAAGAAAACTGTATGAGTAAAAGTGTGTCATCACCATCATCATCACGGCAAGTTCTTCGAAATCTTCTCGAAAAGCAAGTGAAGTCTATCAATCCATACCGGGCTAGCGGGGCTGGCTATCAGCTTACCCTTTTTATAGTGAAAAGCAGTCCAGCTCATGCACTGGAATAGTTTACAAACATTATGATATTATAATATATTGTATATGGAAATGTACTACTCTAATTTATCGCAGTATGTCGTTAAGACGTACGGCATAGAGCATATTTAACATTAGGAATATGAATAAAGAAACTCAGTTTAAGGTTTAATCAGTCGTTAAACACCACAACATCAAAATTAGATTATTGATTTAGTCGCAAGTACATTACCAGCAGACAGTTTTAGAGTGGGTATAGGTACCTAAATAGCAGTTTAATAGAATCATCTAGACTGCAATCTTTTTATGACGGTAATTAAGCCTTAATAGACCATTTATCATTAATAGCAAACAACTGCTTAAAAATCGCTTAGCAATATAATCCCTAGGCATTTCTGAAAGTAATTGGTAACACTCAATGTTTTACTCGCTCATCAAACTAAACCACTGACTCAGAGAAAATTCAAAAATGTTTCTTTCCAAATATAGCTGCGAAAACTTTTAGCTTGCAATATAACCTTTGCAATAGCCACGTTCTATAATACCTATTAATTATGACCTGGTAAAATGATAAGGTGGCAGGTTTTTTTAATATTATTTTAAGATAATTTGTGACTTGCTGATAAGTTCAATAATATAGTCAAATATTAAAGATATCAAATATCTCAAAGTAATGCCACGTGCTTGTCAATTCACGCAATAGAAAATTCAGAAGGTAGGCTACATGTTCTTTGTAGGGATCTAGAAAAGTAGTACTTGAATATTAAAAAGTTATTAAGTTACATTAGTGCTTGAATATTAAAAAGCTCTCAGTCCGTAGCCAATCTTGAGACTGTCCTGCGATTCATGGAAATAAAAATGCAGGGAGTATGTTTGATAACCAAGGTTATTAAAAGTGACCATTAAATATTTCATCTACGCCATTATCTTGACTAGTACCTCCTCAAACAGCAGTTAAACTAAAAGTGGTGGGACGTCAAAGGTAGTAAAATATGATAGGTGCTCTAGTCTGGTTGGTAGTTTGCTTGGCTCCTGGCTAGCGGTCTGCATTCGGTTTTATGGCCAGCTAATAAAGTTTGCGAGGTTTCCACGGGAAATGTTATTAAATTGGAGACGGTAGGAAGTTGACGGAACGCTCCTGTCTGGGTACTAGCGGAGAGGTTAGGCCGAGAGCTTGGATGCGGTTGTGTGAGAAGATTTACGAGGCTTAAGTTGTCTATAGCAACAATATTGTGATTTTGAAAATATAGGCAATAACTGCGCTATTTATTATTTGAAGTCTGTAATAATATAAATCGACATCATTAACATCATCGCTCTAGCATTATCGCATCCATGTACTTCGCCTTGATGATCGGTGTCCATGTACTACTCTAACCAGATTTGGCATAGTATTAACTTTTTCATGAATGAATGCCGTTTGTCCACGGACGTAGCGAGGGAAAAAGGATGCTATGCGGATTCTACCCACAGCGTGCATCAATTGCTTTTCAGAGGTATGTGCGCATCAAATTATTAATGACCGATTACGCCATGCCATAGAGCGCAAGTTAAGCCATCGGTCCCAGCTATAGTGAAGATCTTTGACAGACGTTATGGTAAGTCAGAACCCCTGAATAAACTGACACTGGTCCTGAGAATTAAATTGCACTATCCTTTTGGATTTTCATGAGAATTATAGACTCGCCGCTTACACTACCGACGGCAAAATACAACGTATTCAAGTAATTGGAGAGCCAAATAAAGTATCAACGACTTTAAAACTTATATAATTAATTCTGATCAGCAACTCATTTTCCTTTTAATATAATTTGGAACAAAAAATTACGCTATGTTATTGTGTAAGTAAAATTACAATGAAACAAAAATGTATAGAAAAATACTTGAATAAGAGACCAAGAATCTATAGGAAAAAAAGATTAATAAGAAATTGGCTTATATTTTAGGCTCCCAGCTTCCGTACTACAAATCGTGTAGACTGGCTACCATCCAGTCGTCGAGAAGATGTTAAGTTGCATTAGGTACAGCGTCTTGTGACGTCGACGTTTGAGCTCGCATCAAACGGCACCGCCTTTTTTACACCTACCGCATTTTGCACGCGTTCTGAATTTCATTCTGTGAAACTAGACGTTATATGCTCTATATTTTGTTACTATTCTAGACAGCTAATTGCTAGGAAATTAGTTCTTGACATGCTATGCATGTATGAAAAAGCTAAATTCACCCAGTTATCAAAAAATATTTTG
Organism: Euclidia mi; assembly: GCA_944739405.2. Taxonomy (NCBI): domain Eukaryota; kingdom Metazoa; phylum Arthropoda; class Insecta; order Lepidoptera; family Erebidae; genus Euclidia; species Euclidia mi. The sequence continues at coordinate 24,447,272 of OX123181.2, forward strand.
AGATAATAGGAGATAAGTGATATGCTAGCATTTGTCAAAGTCAATCCTTTATTCACTTAAGTCAAAATGAGACGCTTATGAACAAAAATCTATAAAATAATGACTATAAAACTTAAAAGATTCTACACTTCCATTTAGTGTCACGTTCGCAAAGCAGTAACATACATAATTTCCCGATACTTCAGTAATAATTTTTACAATAGTATGAACTCTATCTTTGGTTCTAATCGAATTATTTTTTTTTAATTACGGATGCAAAAAATAACTAGATTAGGTGTGCCATTTCTTATTTCTGATAAGTAAATAATTACTTCAGATATCCAACTGTCCAGTCTTATTACTAACCATATAAAGCATGCAGACAACTAATTTGGAAACACAGCTACATCCAATCTGGTTGGTCGTATGTGTCCAGACACTACTGAAATATTTAGTACGCACTAAAATGTTTTAGTTATGTGTCTGGCCCCTCCAGAAACGGTTGTGTATTTGGTGTCAACGTCCGGGTTCAAGGATTTTAAAGACTTTTATGTTATTTCAGTGAGGGTAATGATAGCATAGTGGAAATACCAACAAACTGCCATTCAGAGTGTCAAAAGTTCGAATCCGCGGCACGCACCACTGACTTTATGTGTGTATTAAATAGTTAATTATTGCTTGCCTGTGCCTCGGAACGTTAAGCCGTTCATCATCATCTAGTTGATCACTATCCCTTTGGGTTACCGAGATCAGGCAGGCAGTCGCTCTGTGGAAAAGCTAATACTCAGTCAAACAGCTGCAAAAGGCAAAAGGCGCCCGCACATAATACAATATATGGAAAATAAATACATATGTTTTCATGCTAGTCATTTATAAATCACAATCCTAATTGGATACTATATTGCGTAACATATCAAAGGAATTATGTGAAATCTCCGCTTCTACAAAACTTTAAAAAGGCTTTCATTTTATGCGAGAAACGCAAGTTTGTCTATAAATTATACTGACTAGATAGAGTATTGATTTGATTATTCTATGGTAGACTGGTCCTTTAACCAGGATATTTGTATTTTAAGGTCGCCATATCATATTCTTAAATACATTTAGTCAAGTAATCGTAGGTAGCGATCATAAAAAGTAAAATAAGTAGTAAAGTATTATATTTTAAACTGTGTAGAGAATGGGCTCTCATAACAGTCCTCGTACATATTTATAGATATAAGAATTGTGAAACTACAGAATTGTGAAATCTCTACCGTTATTAGGAATAGGCACAATGTTGCTTTTCATACGTACACAAAAAAGCTATAAAATCAAAGCTCGTAATATTTATTCAATATATAAAGTTCCATTTATCGTCGACGCAACTTCCTATGTTCTACGCAAATGAATAATAGTTTTTCAGCGGAAAAAAATTTATATTTTGTGGTCGCACGAAATCTGTTAAATTATTTCAGTACACAAGGGTACAGCCAGCAGATGTGCCGATGGAGGCACACAATTTATAAAAACAATATTTTATGGTACAACTATCACTTCTGCAGCGAACGATTCGAGCGTCGAATTTTAAACCGAATTACGGCCTGCACAAAAAACGTTCTCTAATCCGTTACGTAAAAAATTTCGTTCGAAAACCCATCCGTTTCATGTTGCGCTCCTCCGGCCGCGTTTCCGCGCGGTTTCTGTTCAAAAACTTTGTTTGGACTGTGCGAAATTCGTTTGCTGAACAAATATTCATTTTTTTTCGTCCGTACCCTGTACACTTTGCATTGTTTTTAAGCGGATGTCCTGTTTACTTTTTTCGGGCCACGGCCGCGGTTTTATGGCCGTGTTTATTATGTCTCGTGTGTGTCCCGCTTTATTTCGACTTTCGGCTCCACTCGTCTCTGTTACAGTTTGAAAGATTTATTATATTTTTAATTGTTGTGGAAAATTGGGGTAGAAACGTTTTCGGATGATAGCCCTTGTGGAATTTTACCGAGGGGACTGACTCATTTCTTTGCTTTATTATGTTTTGTGAACAAAATGCAGTAATTATTGTGGTTTAATTTTTGGTTGTGGCATACATTCAAGTCTCAACAAATATTCTAGAAACTGACTTGTGTACAAGAACAGAATTTGCTGTGGTTTTCTTCTCTAACCTTAGTAACAATGTTTCTTGACTTTTGATAGGATTTCACTACAGTTATTTCGTGCTGTATTTACAGATTATACCGTCTGATTTACTATAACTACGTCGCGACTTATGCGGAAAGTAGATTCACATATAATAATCCTTACATCGCCTGTAAATAATTGCTGCATTAAAATATACGATACTAAATATAATACCAATGCCTGAAATAATCAACAGTTCTAAAAAAGCATCACATCGACGTTTTATGACAACAATAGGTATCACGTGGTTGAAAGGAAATGCACGGCTTAAATATTATCCCGTAAAACAGTTATTACTGGTCCTTTTCATTCCACGGTTTAATGGACTCAAAAGTTTTGTCCATAAACACAACATCCATGTTTGATCTTACAAAAACTGAACAACGAAATATATTTACAACAATAACAATACAAACGCCCCAGTAGACAATTGTATTTTCTTTTCCTCACAACCCAGGGTTGCGTTTCTTATGCAAAGTTTGTTCTTTAAATAAACAGTAGGAAAGCACAAGTAAATCCAGGGCAAACACTAGTAGTATGTAAACATAAAATCTGTATTTGTTTGAGACTGAGTTCGATACGGATATACATGAATAAAATATTCCTATGTATTCATGCAATCTGTTATTGATGGTAGGCACGTCTGAACTATTCCTATTTCTATGTTTTGTCGGTACTCGTATTTTGATTGTGCATAATATTGACTAATCTTTTGAGTTTTCTGTTCATTTAATTGGTTTACGTTTCAGCCACAGATAGGGTAATCTTAAAAAATACATCGTTACTACCATCAACAAACGATAACCCGTGGTGAATTATATTTTCTTTTGCAGTCCTGTTTAAAGGATCAATCAATATTTAACAGACTTCGATAATAATATGTCAACACAATTCTGAATTTTAATAATTTAACTTTAACTTGAACCCATCACCTAAAAGTTAATTCCGATTGCAAACGTAGACTTTCATATTTGAGCTCGCGATCTGTTTTGAACATGTAAATGGGCAGATAGTTGCAAGAAAAAAAACTAGTGGGTTACTGAGAAAATTTGCCTTGATATAATGATGGTCATATTAATATCTTGACGGTTGCTTTTTGAAGTCAGTACCTCTGAATAAACTGGCACTAGTCTAAACCATGGCATTTGGCTATCCCCTTGGGTTACGGAGGTCAGACATGCAATCGAATCTATAATTTCATCAATAGGGTTGTTTCCAACTAGTCAAATCAAGCACTTTTAATGAAATGTCAAAAACGACCTTTGCCAAGGGTTTTGTATGAAAAATGACGTAGTGACGTCATAGTGTTTTGCTGTCAAGTAGAATAGTTATTATCAATAAATTGACGATAAAAAATATTTAATAAAATTTTAACATTAATTTATGAATGAAAGTACTATTATTTTGACATGTTTCACTAGATAAAAATACTTGTATAATTTATTTCACTTGCAGGAAACTTCCCTATTCAGGTTTTTCTATCAAGTGGAATCCTGGTTGCAACAAAAATAACGCTCGCTTTTTTATCATATTAAAAGTATGATAAAAATCTTTGACATCAGCAATACATGCTATAAATGTTTGTAGGTGAAAATCTCTCATCCTGCTGCCTGACCCGTACACAGCACATTAAACGGTAGGTACATTTATCACTTCCAAAATTAAAACTGTAATACAAAATATTTACTGTTTAATTAATGGTACGTATGTAGATAATACCCTTCAATTTGCATTTATTCAGATATACTTGTTCAAAAACAGTACATTATGTTATTTTGGCAATTTGTTTGCTTACAAAACTCCTCTCTAAATACTAGCCATTATTTTAATGAGCATAACAACCATTGGATTTAACAAAAACAGCCCAAAAACAGATCTGTATTATTTATCTGTATCATTTGTAAATGAATAGGTACTCAGGTTTTTTGCGGTGTATGTTACACCGCCTAAAATGTGGTAGTAGTATATTTTGCTGTCATAAAATTATCAAACAACATTAATCATTGTTGCATTAACAAAAAAAAAGTATTTATGTATGTCTATTCATAGTCTAGTATCCATAGTCCAAGCCCTGCTTAGTTTGGGACGAGATGTTGTTGTGAGTGCGGTAGAATATTATATAAAATAAATACAAGTTTGTTAAGCTGACTTACCTTCCTTTGCCTTGCATTACCTTGTTTTGACTAGATTACATAATCTGCCGTAGCAGCACAGAAAACAGAGAAATATTCATACAGTCACACTATTTTTTCCGTCGACGTATGCAGCGACAACAGAACGCCACTTGCTGCTATCCTTAGAAACCTCACGCCAGGCCTCCTTCACTCGGCCGTACCTACAACGATAAGTGCCTACACTTTCGCGCGGCTTCCAAGCCCGCGTCCGACGCGTCGCGCTAGGGTTGTCGACTTGCCGCTGCTACTATAATATTTATTCATCGTCTATTCTTGACCACGTACCTAATAATAAATAAGTATCCTATAAGTATCCAATCCCACTATTTGAGCTCGTAAAACAACAACCACAAAAATTCTGGTCGTTTACATTTTCACTATACTAATTCTCAGTTATTTCCTAAACGCGTGGACCGATTTACATGATTCAAACAGATAAAATGGTTTTTGAACTAGATCTTTAATGTGACACTATAATCTTTGGGATATATCAACAAACAAAAAATCTAAGTTTCAAGTTGCACTCGTAAAATAAATAAAATAAAATTTTCAAGTTGCTTTCGACACACATACGTTAAATGAGCAATACTTTGGACCAGACTTGTGATGAGACATTTTTGTTGTTTACTATTAAAATTCACGTTATTAGCAAGCTTTGCGCGCGAGCGGTGACAGCCAACTAACGACGCGTCGAAAGCAACTTGAATTTATTAATTTTACGAGAGAAACTTGAAAGTTGATTTTTTCTTTGTTGAGATATCCCAACGATTATGGTGTCAAATTAAAGATCTACTTCAAAAACCATTTTATCTGTTTGAATCATTGATCTATTACTTACAACTAGATTAGCAAACAGCGCTGAGATGTGTTGCCGTTTATTATGGGTCTGTGGACCTAATACTGTTACAATGTTATTGTGTCAAATTTTCCGCACACGAAAATAATTCGAACGTGAAATGGGCAAATGCGTTGTGAAATCTTGCAATTCTCGTAAAGAAAATAATTTGAAAAAGTGCGGCATATCATTCCACACGTATTCATCATTGTTTTTCACGATAATTGGTTGAAAATTACCAAGAAAATCGCACATAATCGTTTTTATTTACAATGATACCACGTAATAAAATTTTGGATCTCCCACTTTTGTGGGAGTTTTACTCCAGGATATTATGTGAAGCGGTAGAGATTAATAAATATAACAATTTCAACCGGGAGCATGGATATAGATTATCGGCTACTTGGAATCCAGTCATCAGCAAATGGGAACACTGCCGCAGAGACAAAACTCAACAGTGTGTAGATGTATTAGTGTAGTGTGTCGAAAGACTGACATTGCGAACTAAAATAAAAACTAAGTGAGGGTAGGTGCCGATAACCGCATTCCACAAGACGGCGCTGAGCTATCATCAGTGTCTCGAAGAAACAATTATGTATTTATACCTTAAATAAGAAGTTTGCGCGATTAAGACCCGCTTAATTATTTTATATTACTGTTTATTTAATTACAACAATGTTTTATATTGATTTTTCATTTTGCTTTTATTTTCTATGAAACTGTCTAAAAACCCCTTTACAATAGCACGTATATGAATACGTGCTATTGTATAGCCCGGAGTGCGAAAAATCCTAAGATTTATATTGAGTGGTAGAACTACGCTCCTTACAGCTGGTCCAACTGAGGTAGTACCACCCTCTCACAGAAAATATACGTAAAGTAACAATATTTATGCTGTTAGGTATCGTTCAGACAATAGGGGAAGAGTATTTGAGTGAAGGCGGCTAAGAAACCTTTTTTGTCACCTCTCCCTCCCTCCCGTATTTAAGGACCGGCAACGCGTAAGTGATGCCTCGATTGGCATCACTGGCATCTAAGGGCCACTATTGGTCGCTTAGGCTTAGGCTTCCTGTTATAATAAATTTAAGATAAAACTTACCGATTTGCTGAAAATCGTGATGAATCTGTTTGAGACCTTTCGACCTCGAGTATTTTTTTCCAGTGGTTGGATCGTGGAAGATTTTTATAGACTTCATTCATGTTTTGAACCATTCTACCAATTTTCAGCTGACTATTACCACGTTTCTTTAATACTACTACTATGTAGTACTTAGTAGTATTGTAATAATAAATACACTCGAGATATTATGAAACTTAATAATTAGGTATATTTTGTTATCATGTAAAGTAATTGTAAGCATAGTTCAATACTGGATTTACTGAAACTGCTTATATATATATATATATATATATATATATATATATATATATATATATATATATATATATATATATATATATATATATATATATATATATATATATATAAGTAGCAACGAGGGAACAAATGAACATTCCCACATATTAATAAATATACTATAAATTATACATACCCATAAACACAACCTTCTGTTAAGTAATACTAATAATAAAATATGGGATTTTTTTTTTAAACTGGAGAACACCGTATTTCTCGATGAAAGGTCAATTGTCATCACTTTTGAATTGACATAATGGAACTTGCTTTTAACGAGTGCAAAGGAGATGAATATACATAGGTTTTTTCTAAGATGCTTATTGGTTTCAAAGCTACGTCTTCTATCTCGGCTGGTCACCACGCTATTTTGAACGTCAATTGTAGGAGTTTGTTACTCTAGTGTTAATGTTACCTCTATGCTTTGAATCATGTAAATCGGTCCACGCGTTTAGGAAATAACTAAGAATTAGTATAGTGAAAATGTAAACGACCAGAATTTTTTGTGGTTTTTATTCTACGAGCTCAAATAGTGGGATAGGATACTTATAGGATAATTATTTATTATTAGGTACGTGGTCAAGTAGGTAGATAGACGATGAATAATTATTATAGTAGCAGCGGCAAGTCGACAACCCTAGCGCGACAGCTAGCGCGTCACGCCGCGCCAGACAGCGACAGCGTTATATGTTAGAAGAGAGTGGGAACGGTTAGGTTAATATCGCATTAGGCACTGAGTGCTTATGCGAGCTGAATTGCACTTTGTTGCTTAGAAGCAAGAGTCGCAATTTCAATAAATTGGTTTGAGAAGTGATGCTTCTGTACGTTAGTACTATCTATTCTGTGCTCACGCGCTACCTCCACATTTATAAGTCTTTTCATAAATGGCCGGTTCTGAATGCTTCGGTCCAGAAGTACCTATACTTAAATATATAAGTTACTGAGATTAACATTGTCATTAAATTAACTTATATAAAATGTAAAAATCATGAAACTTTACAACCGTTTGTTTTTATTTGAAATAGTTCCAAATGTAACTACATTTATGCCTATTTCAAATGTAATGAAAGTCGCAGTGCAGTTAAAAATGTATATGGACATACAAATTACACAACATCGTTTCGTGCTACGCTAAATCCATTCAGCTAAATTGGTTTTCCATTTATACATGTTGATGATAAAAACCTAACTTTACGTAGGTGTCCTTTATCTGCTTTTATTAGGTGAACTGGTAAAAAAATATGTAAAAAACTGAGTTACGTCAATTTCTATCCATTTTATCATCACGAAACTTAAGCCGCGTACAGATTTGTGAAACGTAGCATGCAATGTAAAATGAAAGGAGCATTTCATAAGTGTGGACGCAGGGCGCGCACGTTGCGCGCACGAACCGAGCATGACGTGCTCGTATCTGTTTCCAGCATGCGCGCGGCGAACATAGCTCAGTCTGTCGAGAACACGCATAGAGAATGGATTGTGATGACCAGTTGGCTACATTGATTGTTGGTGCTTCATTGATTGTCATCAATCACGTGATAAAAAACGCCGAAGACCTCGACGTTGGTGGTGCACAGAGTTGTACAGTCAGAGAGCTGGTGCACAATTGATGGGCGACATGAGATTAAATGGACAATATCAAAATTTCACAAGGATGACTCCAACGACATTCGAAAACCTACTTACTCCAATTAGTCGGTTAGCTGTGTTTTCTTCCATGGTTCGCGAGCGTTCCACAGTACAAACAAACATAACCCGTCCACACTGACGCTCCGTGCACACTGCGCGCCCCTTTGTGTTCGGCGAACATACATACATACACATTTATACATATCGTCACGCCTTTTATCCCCGAAGGGGTAGGCAGAGGTGTATTTCTACACCCACTTTTCGACAGATATACTTTAGTCCCACGTAATAAGGGGCGAGCCTATTGCCGTACCGGGCACATTTCCAGACTCCGTGCTGCTACTGAGAATTTCGTGACAGAAAAACCCAATTACACTGCCCGACCCAGGAATCGAACCCGGGACCTCCCGATCCCACGCGCACATTTATGCCGCGAGACCAACGAGGCAGACATATAGGGTTTGATGCCGAGTTTTCCGTCTCTACGCAAAGATGGTATTTGCATCGTGTTATCCCTTAGTCGCCTCTTACGACACCCACAGGAAGATAGGGGGTGGTGACACTTGTATTCTATGCCGTCAACCACACGGAATAAATTTCGGCGAAAAAACCGACAAATGGCGGATCGCAGCGCGCACGAGTTGTAATGCTCTGTTTGCGCGCGTAGTGTGCGCGGTTCGTGCGCGCAAGGCGTCCACACTATGGGAATTCTGTTACATTACATGATACGTTGCGACAATATGGACGGTAAATTCTTTCATTGCCTGTTATATTTCATGTTACATTTCGTAAGTCTGTACCCGGCTTTAGCAATTATGTTTACTAACAGCACTACATACTAAGTTTTGAATCCATTTCTACATCACGTCCGTACAGTATAGTATCAATTCAGCCCCACATTATAAACGATACAATAAAACAAACAGTTTACTTGTCAAGTACAAATGATGTATCCCTAGTCTAATTCACATCGTCATGTACCCGACTAAAATGAACATAATTTATCGAGCCGAATGTTCTAAAAACAGGCTTAGCCTCCATTTACGACACTAGGGTATCAGCTATGTAATGTGCGTACTAAACTAAGACAAAATTATATTGTATGATTTTTTAAGAATACTAGACTTAGCTTCACCCGTATGGGTGTCGATTATATTGGTAAAAGTAATCTGTCTCCAGTTTCCTACTTATCTCCACACGCAAAAATAAAACCATAGAATCGTTGCGACGTGAAAGAAGGACAGACAAAACAAACACACTTTCGTTTTTATAATACCTACCTCTCCATTCACGTAACAATAATTTTAGTAAAATTATCTATTAAAAGTTATAATGTTATTTTAACAACTAAAATATGTGGAAATACTTTACCAACACGAAACAAAGTTGCCAATATATTTACAGAAACTAAAACAATTTATATAACTTCTGCTGTCTAAATAAGAGACTTCACAAATGCCCGGGGACATGTAACCACACAACGCTTGAAATAATAATAAAACTTTGCTCCGTTGTATATTTTTAAAACACATAAAGTTAAAAAATAACACACCCTGGGAATGTAGGTCTAACTTTGTACTTGAACCTGATGAAACCACGAACAACTTGATACCAACGTAATAGAAATAACAAAATGTGTATTTTTATATTCTGTTCACGTAACTTTACTACGACAGTCAGTATTTACTGCGAATGAAAACATTACTGCAATGTTGTATTGATTAAATTTGAACATAGCGGCGATAGCGTTCATTAGATTATTAATTTGGAAGAAATAGATTTCCAATTACTAACGGACCAGTGGCAGTCCTTAATATGAATGAAAGTTTGTTTGGAATACCGTTATTTTATTCATTCTTAAAGTACGAGTAAACAGCATGATTTTTGTATATGGGTATCTGATTGTTATCTTTAAAACAATTATTGTTACACCGAGGGACAAAATAGAACAATAAAAACAAATACAAATGCGTATAATATTTCTCTTTATTTCTCTGTCAGATCTATGTGCAATTGTTTCAAAGCACAGCCACGTATATATATCGAATTTATTTTACGTCTAAGCGGTTTCCATTAATCTACACAGACTCAATCGTGGCATATAGCTGACTCTTCAACAATAATGGAGCATTAATAGGCCGTTTCCACACTGTGCTCACGGTGGCTCGTAAACCACATCAATGTTTCTCTGCCTTCCATTATCCCGAGCGTATTTATTGCCCAGTGGCCATAATTTCACCTTACTTTAACATTTACGATGTGCCGACTTAAAATAAAGCTGCGCTCAATCTGAGAGCGAAATACGAAGGGATCTCAGCCACTCTCCAATATTCAATTTATTTTCTAACAACTACACTGGCTACTTGTACAGATACTGTGTACTCAATGCCACAGCGCAGAAAGATATCTCACCGATTTTACTCAAACGGAGAGACTACTAAGCTTTTCGTTCTTTATTTTTTTAAACTGTGGCGTTAGATGTGGCTTGTATCACAAATGTACGCATGAATTCTCAAAGGACGTCCACTGATTGAAAAAGAAAACAGCTTCCCCGCTGTCCGATTGATTCTTTGTGCCCTCGTCGTGTATATCTTGTCTTAGGTAGCCCGGGAGCGTGGGGCAATATCAATAACGAAATTTAAATTCGGGGTACCTACTGAGGGACAGAACTGAGAGTGTCCAAAGTGAAATATGAAACACATAGGCAAATCTGTTTATTAGTTGTCAACTCCAGCGTGAGTTATGATGATAAAAATGTGTACCTACTAACTTGTATGGGTGTATAATTTACATTTATAATAAGTAGGTATTATGTATGACATTATTTTTTTAATATCTACGAGTATTATAAAATAAATGTGAGTGTGTATGGTACGCTTCTATTAAGAGTGCCAAGTAGTTTCGTGGATAGAACCATTTTTTTTATTTTATACGACTTTTATTATGAAAGGAAATATTATTTTTTGGAATATATTCCTTTTGTAATAAAAAATAGGTTCTCCTCTTAAAATAAGGGTGTCGTTTTCTTAATAAAATGCTCGACGTGCCGCTATTACTATATTATATATTATAACTTCAGGCATCAGCACATAACATAATTTTCACGCCTTTATCCCCGAAGGGATAGGCAGAGGTGTATTACACACCCACACTTCGCCAGTTTTGTTTCGGGCCTAATGTAATAGAGGGCACGCCTATTGTCGTCTACCGGGCACATTATTAAGCGAGCGATAACTAACATTTTTAATACACTCGACTTCAAAAAGTCACAGGTGTATGCCCGGGGCAACTGGGTATCGAACCCGAGACCATCGTCTCGGTGGGCCGTTACGTACACCACTAGGCTATCGCCGCTTTTAGGCATCAGCTTTACTGAAAATATAGTTTTATGTTATAAGTGTGTTTACGTCCATAATAAATAACATTTAACGAATTTAGATGTACCCATTTATTAGCGAGATATAATTTAACTTTAACTACATAAAATCTACAAATAAAATTGTTAGTATAATATGACCCCTCAATTTTAGACGAAACTTTCTGTAACACCGAAACAAATATACATTTACAAAATCTGACCAAAACAATGTTATTACAAATACAAAGCGACTCCAAAATAAATCAGATATTACATTATCAATGTCCACCGAACCGCTTTAGAAACTTGACCATTTTCGCTCAGGTATAACAACAGTTGACCAAAACTAGAACTGTTGCACACCGCTGAACCAACTCAGAGCCTTAATGAGTCGTGTTTCATGACCCAAATTGACCTCTGTTTAATGACTGTCGTGACCCTTGGGTCCGTCTCTAGGGACATACATGGGCCTGTCGCTGCCTGTCGACTTTTACTGCTAATATAATTAACACGTAAGGGTTTTGAATGGTATTAGTATTTCTTAAAATATAATTATAAATTTAAAATAGCAACGATAGTGTAGTGGAGAGACCAACAGATTATTACACAAAGAGAACATACATACATTCATGTGTTCACGCCTTTTCCCCGTCGGGGTAGGCAGAGACAACAAACTGCCACTTGCTTCTAAACTTGCGAACCTCAAGCTGGAGAGTCTCAGTTTTCAACTCAGGTTGGCGTACCTTTTGAAGTTATGTACGTATTAATTTAAAAGCGTGCATTAAAACATTGGAGAAACCTGCATGTTAGAGTGTTCCCAATAATGTTTAGGAGAGATATATTGTGTGAAATCTGCCAAATCGTACTTTGTCAGCGTGATGCACTATGGCTTAATCTTTCAGAAACTATGAAAAGGCCCATGCCCAGCACTGGAACGTTAAGCGTTAAGTAGTAACACATATTTTTTTACGTGCTACATTTTTGCCATCACTACATAGTATAAAACAAAGTCTATCTTCTGTCTGTCTGTCCCTTCTTTCTCTTAGCGTTATCCCAGTTTCAGTCTGGGGTCCACTTTCTAGTCTAACCGGATTTGGCTGAATATTAGCTTTTTCCACGGAGCGACTGCCTGTCTGACCTCCGCAACCCCCTTCGGATAGCGATATTCCATGGTTTAGACTAGGGTCAGTTTATTTAGTAGGTACTGACGCCCTGTAACGACTGTCAAAGATCTTCATGACAACCGGGACCGACGGCTTAACGTGCTCTCCGAGGCACGGGACAAGCGATAATTAACAATTTAATACGCACATAGCTCCGAAAAGTCATTGGTGCGCGCCGTGGATTCGAACGTGATACCCTCTGCATGGCAGTCTGTTGGTATATCCACTCGGCTATCGCTGCCTTCTGTCTGTCTGTCCCTATGTATGCTTAAATCTTTAAAACTAAGCAACGAATTTTAATGCGGTTTTTTTTCAATAGGTAGAATGATTCAAGAGGTAGGTTTATATGTATAATACATATATGACAGTACGAAGTTCGCCGGGGCAGCTAGTATTATTATAAAAATAAAAAATAATGTCCCTTTGACATATTCAAAATTTAGGAACTTGCGGCGCGCGTACATACAAAGCGGACGTGTTACTGGTTATTTTCTAAAATTTAATTACATCTGACATACAAATCTGAACCCTGAGTTATTAGTGAGAGAGAGATTTATGCAAAAAATCCTTTCCCGTGGTGCGACAAGTGCAGGCGATACTAGCGCAGCTCTTCACACCTACGAGTAAAAGAGATAGACACTACTGTGCCACAGATATACACCATGAGTGTTCTACACTCACCTACTGGAAGTGGCACCGGCGAAAAACGTGCTATCTCGCAGCCTGATTTGACGCAGGAACAGGATACGCCAAGTAATTCCCGAATTACTTTCCGTAGCTATAAAAGGAAGGAGGCAGAAGAAGAAAATATGCGAGAAGAAATAATTGAGATGCAAAAGGAAATAAACCTTATGATGGGTATGTTAAAGACCTTTACTACTAAGCAAGAAGAAAAGTTCAATCAAATATGCACCGATATATCTTCAATCAATTTACAAATTACTAATATAAACAAAACAACTGAATACATAATATCTGAACAAAACAAAATAAAATCGGATATTGAAAACCTATCAAGGACGACAAAAACTACAGAAGAAAGGGTCATGTGTCTTGAATCGAACGTAAAAGTATTGAAAACGAATTCGCAGACAACACTGAATATCGAACCAGAGCAATCGTTACAATTTGAGAACATCTTAAGTGAAATCCAAGAACCTAATTCGAGGAACAAAAATATAATCATAGCTGGTATTCCGGGGCCGATCATCGAAAACTATTTAGAACGAAATGAATCTGATATGAACAAAGTCATGAAAGTTTTGCAAACTATTCTTAGAGATTGCCCAAGACCAACAAGAATTTTTCGCCTTGGAAGATACAACTCCGAAATTGCCCGCTCCATTAAGATTTGCTTGGCTCACGAAGAGACAGCCAAATATATACTGCAGAACAAAGAAACCGTGCTGCCAGAATCTATTAAGATCTATTCAGTTCAAACACCACAGCAGCAGAAATACCTGAAATCTCTGAAAGAACAACTTAAGCAACGGATCCAAATTGGAGAAACCAACCTCACAATAAAATATATTAGAGGCACCCCAAGAATAACTCCAAAACCAGCTCCAAAAAACCCAAAAACAACCAAGAACCCAGTCATCTAGTGAAAAACAACAACATAAGTTACCTTCTTTCTCTTAGCGTTATCCCAGTTTCAGTCTGGGGTCCGCTTTCTAGTCTAACCGGATTTGGCTGAATATTAGCTTTTCCACGGAGCGACTGCCTGTCTGACCTCCGCAACCCGAAGGGATAGCGATATTCCATGGTTTAGACTAGTGTCAGTTTATTTAGAAGGTACTGACGCCCTGTAACGATTGTCAATCCTTTTTTTTTTTTTTTTTTTTTTTTTTTTTTTTCGGGTTGGAAAATCCTCATGGAGTCCCTCCGCCCTGGGGGAAAGACGAAGGGGACTGTCAGACTCTTACTGACTAAAAACCAACCCGTGCTCCTCATGTACCCGTGTGTCGGAGGGTAGGGATTCGCATAAGCATTCCTCGCTACCCCCCGACGGGCATTGGCCCGCCGGATGGTCAAGCGGGCCCCGAACAAACCCCCTTGGCGGCGGATGAAGGTGTTGGGCTCCGCCGCCAAAACACTCAGCGGCCGCAGAGGATAGGGAGGACGGCAACGCAACACCGCATCTCCTCTTCCTCTGCGGCCCCACCGCGACGCAACGATGGTGCGCCCCCATTTGGTCGCGGGAGATAGGGCGCGCGGCAACGCAACACCGACACGCCTCTCCTCCCGCGACCGCACCCGACTGCGAGGGACAGAAGAACTGTCCCTCGCACCCGCCCCTTTGGACGCATCCTGCGCAGGCCTCCGTCAAGCCCACGCGGAGCGTCCCCTCCTGGATCCCTCTTAGCTTCACCGCGGGTCACCAATCCACGGTTACTGAGCCCCCCCACCACGACAAGGTGGAGATCCCACGGGGGGGAACGATTGTCAATCCTGATACCCTCTGCATGGCAGTCTGTTGGTATATCCACTCGGCTATCGCTGCCTTTTTTTTTTTTTTTTTTGTAGTTATTATTTGTTTATAAATATTTGTTATTTGGTAACTTAACAACATAAGTTACCAAATAACAAATATTTATAAACAAATAATAACTACAAAAAACGCACTGAAATGCTTATATGCCAATGTAAGATCTATTGTCAAACCTGGGAAATTCGACGTACTGACATGTGTTGTACAATCCTTCCACGAAACTCTTCACCTAATTATATTGACAGAAACATGGCTCAAATCCAACGACGAAGCTGAACGATTTCAACTATGTGGCTATACCCATTACTGCAGCTGCAGACCAAATAAACGAGGAGGAGGAGTATCAATCTTCGTGCACAATAGCTTGAAACATGATCTTATCGAGGAAAACTGTGTGAATGAAAGTCACTTTCTGTGGATACATATCAACAAATTTTGTCTAGATGTTGGTGTCATATACAGGCCACCTAGAAATAATGCAAAGGAATTCATAGAGCATTATTGTATGCAACTCCAACAGAAAAAGAGAGCAGCTGTTTTCGGTGATTTTAACTTTGATTTATTAGGCTCGGAATCATCAACAAAAGAATATAAACAAACGAATAAGGACAATGGCTACAAAATTTTAAATAAAATTGAAAAGGAATACTGCACTCGTGAAACTGTAACTACAAGAACAATCCTTGATCATATTAGTTCAAATCTGTCCAATAATGAATTTCACTTAGCTATCATAGATACACCCATGTCAGACCACAAACAACTATATTTTGAAGTCAAACAACAAGTTTATACCTTTGGAGACCACCGAATATAAGATAATGGATTATGACAGACTATTTAAACTGTTTAAAAATTATATAAGCCAAACTACCATCACGTACTACGAACAATTAGAACAAATAATGCTAGACTGTGTAAAACAATGCCAAATCACTAAAACAAAAACGTTATACCCACCAAAAACGAACTGGATTAACCCAAAAATAACAAAAGCGATCGAAAAAAGGAACAAAATATGGTATAATTGAAAAAACAACCTACTGATGACATTTAAAACTATTAGAAACCAAACTACTGAAAAAGCAATACTATACAAAGTCTTTTCAAGAATGTACAAAGAAACCCCTTAAAATGTGGAAACTAATAACAAATTAAAACAAACTGAAGGCCCTAATAAATTATTAATCGATGGAAAAGTAGTCGATGATCAACAACAAATATGCGAATGTTTCAATACATTTTTCAGTATCATAATAATAAAACTCTTACCTTTACATACGCTGAACGCAATAATACTGGGGGCCTGTCTTTGTTTGAATCAGCTACTGTCGGTGAAGTTGGAAAAATAATTGATGGTTTGAATACTAATACAAGCACAGGCATCGATAGTATTAGTGCCAAAACTATAAAGAGTATCAAAAAATACTAGTTCATGACCTAACAAAATGCATAAACAGGTGTCTTGAGGAGGGAACTTTTCCCGACGCCCTAAAACTCGCTAAAGTTACAGCAATTTTTAAAGCGGGCGATAGGACTGATCCTAACAACTACCGGCCTATAACAGTGCTACCAGTTATCTCTAAAATTTTCGAGAAAATTATCCATAATCGACTAGATACTTATTTGAGCTCTACTGGTTTCCTAAATGATAAACAATACGGATTTCGAAAAAAATCTAACACGCTCTCTGGCACAATTGACTTAGTTACAAATTTAAAAAAATACTATAGACAAAAAACTAATTTCCATTGGTATTTTCATAGACCTGAAAAAAGCGTTTGACACTGTAAGTCACGACCTACTATTAAATAAACTTAAAAGCATTGGGATAACCGGTACTGCACTTGATATGTTTAAGTCGTATCTGACGAATAGATTCCAAGTAGTCAAAAGTGGAAACTGTCAAAGCAGGCCGGAACCAATCACCTGTGGAATTCCACAGGGATAAAATTTGGGCCCATTATTGTTTATAGCATACATAAATAACATATTCGAACTAGACTTTAAAGGATACATCGCATTATATGCTGACGACACATGTTTATTTTACTCCGGACAATCTGTAGATGCAATCATGGATAGTGCGCAAAATGATCTAAATCTGCTCAATGTATGGTTTTAGTGCAACTTATTAACAATAAATGCGTCAAAGACAGATTATACTATATTTAAAGCTAAAAATAAAAAGATAAATACTACTAAACAACTCAAAATAGACGGTAAAATTATAAATGAAACAAATAAAGAAAAATATTTAGGACTCCTAATGGATAACCATCTTACGTGGAAACCACACCTTGAGCGGTTACATTCAAAACTGGCGTCACTCTCAGGACTCGTACGGGGTATATCAAGGTGCCTACCACGAAAGGTAAAATATATTATATATAACTCTCTTGTTAAACCGCACCTGGAATACCTTATCGAGGTGTGGGGCACTGCCGCCAAAACGAACCTGCAACTAATTTGTTTGTTTTGTTTTTTAAAAAGACAACTCCCGCACTAGGAATAAATCCTGTGTCGCGGGGGACTTTACAAACATACAACTAACGGACACAATGAACACCCAGACTCGAAACAACAATTTATGGATCACACAAAGTGTTGTCACGTGTGGGAATCGAACCCACAACACTCGGCGCAGTACCAAGCGGCGAGGCGGCCGCTTAAACCACTACGCCAACCGTGCAGTCAAAATTCAAACTGGACAAAATAATATTATCAAAAATCTATTCAATTATGATTATTTCACGCCTAGCTGTAAATTATATAAAGAAATAAAATTACTTAATATTGAACAAAATTACAAATACCACACGTGCATATTAATATATAAAATACTACACAGTAAAATTCATACTCAAATAAAATTTACAAAAAAATATAGTAGACATAAACGTAACCTTAGAAATGCTAAAGATTGTAACGTTGGACCGCCTTGGGTGTGGCTAAATAAAAATCGTGGTTAAATGTTACAATTAAAAATCAGTTTATTCGTCAAGGAAATCTAAACATCATTTAGCAACGCATTAAATTGAAAATAATATATTTATGCTAGTTAAAGAGGTAGAACCAGGGTCGCGTGATTCAGCGATAGTAATGGGTCTTGCTGAGGGTGGTCGTTCAGAGTAGCTGGTGCACTTAGCTCGTGTGATGAGGCGGCCAGAAAGAGGGGACCGCGCTCCTAGCGGCTCCGTATTTATAGGAAGCGCGAAGCCCGGTGTGGCGTCTGAGGTGAGTGGGAGGTGTGATCGCGACGTCACAGCGACGACACAATATATTCAATTACGCGTACCACGAACCAACTATGGAAAAAATAATCTTATGTACGAGGGTGCAAAACTATTTAATAGACTACCTAACAATATAAAAGAATCTAAATCATTACAAATATTTAAAAAACAAATAAAACAACACATTATAAACACAAATGAATATTAATACTAACATCATAATATTTTTGTGTTACTAAGTACCTATATATTCTAACTACGCTGAGGTACGTTCTTGCCTTGCCACTTCTAGTAAATTAACATCTCTGCGAAACCGGCCGGGCCGTATGTTCTGTCGGTTTATGTGCAACTACCTGCTTGTTCTTAACAATATTTTACTAAATAAAACTTACTGTCTTGTTTTCGGTGATCTTTATGTTAATTTAAAACGAAATAAAAATTAAATTATGGTGTAACTAATGATGGTGAAAGTGATAAAAGGAGATTATATGTTAATATTGATAACTAGTCTTGTTTTGTATACCAACGTGCGTTTACAACCTATGTGTAATGTGTGTTTCTCATGTAAGTGAATATTTTATTCTTATGGGAAATAAAGAATCTTTAAAACGTATATGGGACTTGCCAACTGCGCAGGACATATTATAGTGCACAAGTATGAGCGCAAACAGAAGTTCACTCTCTATTCCCTCACTCTCATAATCCGATAGGACGACAAGCGACATCCCCGGTGAGAGATTGGGCCCAGGACTAACGGCTTAACGTGCTTTCCGGCGGCGGGGGGGGGGGGTTATAAGACTTGGACTACAATGACATAACGTGTCGACATATGAATATAAAAATCAAATCAAATAAATAAATCAAACAAATGCAAATAGTGCAAAATATATCTTATCACTTCCTGGATAAATATTTGCCAACGGTATATCAGGTTGATTTTAACATTCAAACAACAGCAGCTTTAACAACAAAAAGGGGCAACACGAATGCAAACAGCCCTACAGCGATATTGTCCGTTATGCGAATACAGGCCGCTGACAGATTTGGCAAATAATGTGCAGCTCATTCATTGCTGGACTGTCATTTTATAGGCATTGACATAAGATTCCCTGTAACTATTGTGAAAGATAGTACTTACGGGGAAAGATGGTTTAACGTGCTCTCCGAACGAGGCAAGCTATAATAAACAATATAGTTCAACAATTCCCGGGTCGGAAAAAGTTTTACTGATTTTTTCGGAATTCTCAGTGACAGCACCGAGTCTGGCAATATACCCGATAACGCTCGCCCCCTACAAAGTGGGACCTAAAATACATTAAATGGCGAAATGTGGCGGAAATATAACACCTCTGCCTACCCCAACGGGAATAAGAGGGTGAATCTATGAAATAAGTTCTTTATTTTGCTCAAAATATTGTAAATAGTGGTTATTTAAGATCCTATCACAACACTGACTAGAATACTATAGTTGCGACTGAGGTATTCAAGCCTTAAAAAAATCCATAAACTAACGCAACGGAAAAATAAAAGTGTTGACGCTCGTTGACGCCCTAACCTGATCCAGTATGAGAATAAAGAATTTTGAAATCTTTTTTTTTTGCACAAAACATACTCTTTCATACAACGTAGATTGAATATCGGTACGAATAACCAGAGACATAGAGTGCAGGCCATCTATTTTGGAAATACTGTCTATAGTTGTTGCCACGAGAAGATTTTTTGTAAACACACATTCAGGCCTTCACAACCTTTGTTTCAAACAGTTGTGTTTGAGATTTTATGCATTAGAGAAATTTATACTTTATGAATAGTCGTTTTTTTATCAATGCTCAATTATGCTACTACGTATTCGAATCTATATTTAACATCGAATTTATATTGTATTGTGACGGCCGGTGTCATGCCAAGCTGTCATCACTACCGTTGCCAAGGTCTTCTGACGTCTACACGACAAACTTTCCGGTCATCAAACACAATAATTTATTAGCAAAGAGGTTTGAAGACTATTTTATTATTTGGAAATGAGTTTTTAGTTCGATGACGTATACACTCTATCAAGTGTTCGCCAAATTCACCAGTCATTGACAACAAGGCGATGGCCGTGCGGATAACGCATCCCGTTCATGTTCTGATGGCGTGGGTTCAAATCCCAGTCATAACTGTTATATGGATTATGGTTTTTATGAAATTTGGAAAATGTTTATGAATATTTGGCAAATATTTAAAAGATTATTTAAATATTTCGAGTAAACATTAGAAAATTCTAGAAACTTCAGGAAGGAATGGAAAGGTTAAAAAGAGATAGGAGATGGAAACACAAATTTAAATATTTCGAATAAAGATTAGAAAATTCTAGAAACTTCAAGAAGGAATGGAAAGGTTAAAAAGAGACAGGAGATGGAAAAACAATTGAATAACGAAAAGACAATCGAAATTAGTAGATCTAGAACATTCTTAGGGGTATATAAGGCGGTGTAGACGCGCTAAGCGCCAGTTTAAGTTGAAAAGTGGTAAAGTGAAGAAGAAGAAGGAAGAAGTAAAAGGAAGAAAGAAGAAGTAGTAAAAAAAAGTGAAGTGAAAGTATAGTGCAGTAAAGTGCAGTGAAGTGCAGTGAAAAGTGCAGTGCAAAAGACGCTAGTGTTGGTGCTGTCTGCGTCGAAATTAAACGGCGTGTCGTGTGTGAAATCGAATAAAGTGTTATAAGTGCTACTCGGTGTTTCCTTCCAATCCCGTTACCCCGTCCGTAGCAATTGGTGTCAGAAGTGGGATTGGAAGCAACAAAGATGCCAGTCATGCCAAGGGAAGGGCCTACGACACGTGCAAGGGCTGCCGCTCAAGAGCAAGGTGACTCTACCCAGGAAGCTGTGAGCAGGGATGCTCCTTCACAAGGAAGTGGATCTGAAGGGGGGGTATCAACGTCCGCAAGCGCGGCTAACCCGCTATCTCTCGCAGACCTCGCAGCACTATTCCAACAATCACTTGAGCAAAATTCGCAGCAGCTTAAAACCGAACTCCAGCAAAACTCGCAGCAGCTTAAATCCGAACTCCAGCAAAACTCGCAGCAGCTACAATCGCAGCTTGAATCTCGACTCCAGCAAAACTCGCAGCAGCTACAATCGCAGCTTGAATCTCGACTCGAGCAAAACTCGCAGCAGCTCAAATCCGAACTCCAGCAAAACTCGCAGCAACTCAGCGAGATAAAGGAGAGCCAGGATGAGATTCGCCGTTATATATCTGAGAACGCTCGTAAGATTGCCGAGATAGAGATGTGTATCGGTGAAGTGCAATCTCGCGTGACTACCATTGAGGAAGAGATGCAGACCCGCATGGCGTCAGTAGTATCGGAAGAGGTGCAGACCCGCATGGCGTCAGTCGTATCGGAAGAGGTGCAGTCCCGCATGGCGTCAGTATCGGAAGAGATGCACACCCGCATAGCTACTGTAGAGGAGGAGTTCAAGAGGATTAAGGCCAACGTCCCTTCAGTCGCAGGCACCTCATCAGGTGCTGGTAATTTTAAAGTGCCTTCTTTCGATGGTACCTCATCCTGGGAGGCGTACAGGATGCAGTTTGAAGCCGCTTCTTCTAGTAACGGTTGGAACAGAGAGCAGGCCAAGACTGCACTCGCTCTGGCCTTACGCGATGGTGCAATATCAGTGCTACAGTCTGTGGGGAAAGACGCCACATATGAACAGCTCATCGAGGCTCTAGAGTCCAGGTATGGAGAGGCGCATTTGAAATTTGTATTCCGTGCTCAGTTGCGTAACCGCTGTCAGCGCCCTAACGAGTCATTGCAGCAGTGGTCTCTAGAAGTGGAGAAAATGGTAGGAAAAGCTTACCAGTCTGCACCCCCGGCACAAGTCCAAAGCATGCGTCTCCAGGCGTTCATTGATGGCATTTATGACGATGAGGTCAGGTCTGCCGTTCGTCTGAAGCACCATGACAACGTTAAGGACGCTTTAGCGCATGCTCTCGAAGTGGAGGCTGTCCGTCGAGACAACAAGGGTGGACGAGTCCGAATTGTGGCCGCAGAAATGCAGCGAACAGAGCGAAGATTTGGCCCAAAATGTTATAGCTGCAGGGAACCAGGACATTTCAGCAGTAGCTGTCCGAAACGTAAACGTAAGACTGACGCCACTGTTCAAACGTCCGAACACGACCAGGAAAACTAATTCCAGCCAGGGCTGCGGGGCAAGCGCTGGCCGGTAGACGAAAAGCCCCTAAGGTTTGTATCCGACAAAGCACGGATGGGAACAGTTTAACCATTGATGGAGCGGTCAATGGCGTTACCTGTTTGCTGACCTTGGACACCGGTGCGTCTCGAACTGTTATAGGGACTCACCTGATAAGGAAGAATGGAAAGATTCTAAAACAGTCAATTCGACCTCGACTGACAACGGCTACCGGCCAGCACATCCCAGTCAGGGGAGAGCAAATAGTGGCTTTCAAAGTAGGTGACGAATTGTATTGGCAAAAAGCACTGATTGCAGACATCATCGACGACTGCATTGTTGGGCTAGACTTCTTCAGAGATCACCAATGTAGATTGGATATTAAGTGTGGTATCCTAAAGTGTGGAGATGTGGAGATTCCAATGAGAGGTGGAGGCACGGGAAAGGTTTTGTGCCTCAAGGAGAGTAAGCTCGCACCTAGGTCACAGACATTTGTTCCTGTCACATTACCTGCCACTTCGAGTCAGCGACGTTGCATAATGATAGAAGACAATGGAGATCACGATCCATGGTTGCCAGCATGTGTAGTTGTTGCTTCTTCACAAATGGCTGTTATACCTGTCCTAAATTTAAGTGATGAAGAAAAAGTTTTGAAAAAGGGTTCTGAGATAGGAGAGTCCGTGGAAGTCGCTTGGTTACGAAACTGCCAGGAAACCAAGAGTTTGGCTGAGACTAACGTTAACGTGGATAGTGTTTTGAAAGGTTGCAAAGACGATCTAACAGAAATAGAAAGAGAAAAAGCTAAGAAATTGCTGACACAATACGTCGACATTTTCTCAAAGGACGACGGTGACATCGGGAAGACAGGAGTAGTAAAACACACCATCAATACGGGGAATGAACAACCGATCCGTCAACGCCCGCGACGTGTACCTTTTGCCAGAGAGAAGGAGGTAGAAGATATGATTGAAGATATGAGGAAAAACGGGGTTATTGAGCCATCAACTAGACCGTGGTGTTCACCGGTTGTATTGGTAAAGAAAAAGGATGGATCGACTAGATTCTGTATTGACTACCGAAAATTGAATGATGTAACCAAGAAAGACAGTTATCCTTTGCCTAGAATAGACGACACTTTAGACACGTTATGCGGAATGAAGTGGTTCACAACAATAGACCTAAAAAGTGGTTACTGGCAAGTGGAAATGGACCCAAAAGACAAGGAGAAGACAGCTTTTTCAATGGGCAGAGGGTTATGGCATTTCAATGTTATGCCTTTCGGATTGTGCAACGCACCAGCTACTTTTGAAAGGTTAATGGAACACATCCTTGCCGGGCTTTTAGGGGAAGCTTGTCTGGTGTATCTCGATGACATAATTGTAATGGGACGAGACTTCGATGATCATCTCACGAAGCTAGAAAGTGTACTCAATAGATTGAGAAATGCAAATCTGAAGCTCAGTCTTAAAAAATGTTCATTTTTTAAGCGACAAGTTAACTACTTGGGTCATGTCGTCTCTGAAAAAGGCATCGAGAAGGACCCTGCCAAGATTTCGGCGGTTAAAGATTGGCCCATGCCTAAGGACAAGACGCAGGTGCGCTCATTTATGGGGCTTTGCTCTTATTACAGACGTTTTGTGAAGAATTTCTCGAGCATCGCAAAACCCTTACATGAGCTGACGGAGCAAAAACGACCATTTAATTGGGATGAAAAATGTCAAACTGCTTTCGAGGAGTTGAAGACGCGTCTATGTGAAGCGCCAATTCTTGCATATCCCGACGTCAAAGGGGAATTTGTTGTTGACACAGACGCAAGCAATGTGGGTATTGGTGGAACTCTTTCCCAGAGACAAGGAGACCAGGAGGCCGTTATTGCCTACTTTAGCAAATCGCTGTCTAAACCTGAAAGGAACTACTGTACCACACGAAAGGAGCTTCTAGCGGTAGTGAAAACTCTTCAGCATTTTAAAAAGTACCTATTCGGAAGAAAATTCCGGATCAGGACGGACCACGCAGCGCTTAAGTGGCTTTTACAGTTTAAAAATTGTGAGGGTCAAGTAGCTCGATGGATTGAACAACTTCAAGAGTACGACTTCGAAGTTGAGCATCGTAGCGGAAAATCTCACGGTAATGCTGATGCCTTATCAAGACGTCCTTGTGATAAGAGCTGCAAGTATTGCGTACGACAAGAAGGAAAAGAGGAAGCTGCCGTCAAGGTAATCAGAACGGATACCATCGACGGGCGATGGAATAGGGAGTTCGTTATTAAATCCCAGGAAGAAGATAAAGATTTGAAGCCGATACTGGAGCGTCTAAAGAATAACTCCCTTCGGCCAGAATGGAGTGAGGTGGCTGATACTAGTACCGTGACGAAAAGTTATTGGGCGCTATGGAACAGCCTAATAATACAAGATGGACTACTTTGTCGAAAATGGGAAAGTGCTTCTGGAAGAGACAGTTATCTTCAAACAATATTGCCAAAATCAATGATTCCTGAAGTTTTGCGAGTTTGTCATGATGGCCCATCTGGCGGACATCTTGGAGTGCGAAGAACCTTACTGAAGATTCGTCAACGTTTTTATTGGCTGCACTGTAGGGAAGACGTTGAAGACTGGTGCAGGAAATGCGTTAAATGTTTTTCAGTTAAAGGGCCGCAAACTCGGAGCCGCGGAGCACTAAAACTATACACTGTGGGAGCTCCTTGGGAACGGATTGCTGTGGACGTAGCTGGACCATTTCCTTTGACAGAAAGTGGTAATCGCTACATTCTGGTGGTGATGGATTATTTCACGAGATGGCCAGAAGCTTTTGCAGTCCCCAATCAGGAAGCAGTTACAGTTGCGACAAAATTAGTAAATGAAGTATTTTGCCGATTTGGTTTACCGTTAGAAATCCACAGCGACCAAGGGAGAAACTTTGAATCGCAACTCTTTCAAGAAATCTGCAAGATGATGGGGATCCACAAAACTAGGACAACTCCGTATCACCCTCAATCGGATGGAATGGTGGAGAGATTTAACCAGACATTGGAGCGCCATCTTGCTAAAGTGGTCGATAGCCATCAGAGAAACTGGGACGAATATATCCCACTATTTCTTCTGGCTTACAGAGCCGCAGTACATGAAAGTACGGCAACAACCCCGGCGCGAACAAATTTAGGAAGGGAGCTACGACTTCCAGTAGACCTTCTTGCTGGATGTCCACCGGGGACACCTAGCTGTGTTACCGATTATGCATGTGAATTAAGAAGAAAGCTCGAAGAAATTCATGAACACGTTAGACAAGAGAATTTACAAGCGGGAGTAAGAATGAAGACCCGATATGACAGACGCGCAAATGCAAGAGAATTCGAAGAGGGAACTTTGGTGTGGCTTCATAATCCGGTCCGATGTAAGGGAAAATCTCCCAAATTACAGCCAAGCTGGGAAGGACCATATTCTGTAATAAAGAAAATTAACGATGTAACCTACAGAATTCGAAAGACACCTAGAAGTCCACTGAAGATTGTTCATGTGGATAGGATAGCGGTATATCATGGATCCAACAATGCTCGGGACGAGCATATCTTAGAGAGGGGGTAGTGTGACGGCCGGTGTCATGCCAAGCTGTCATCACTACCGTTGCCAAGGTCTTCTGACGTCTACACGACAAACTTTCCGGTCATCAAACACAATAATTTATTAGCAAAGAGGTTTGAAGACTATTTTATTATTTGGAAATGAGTTTTTAGTTCGATGACGTATACACTCTATCAAGTGTTCGCCAAATTCACCAGTCATTGACAACAAGGCGATGGCCGTGCGGATAACGCATCCCGTTCATGTTCTGATGGCGTGGGTTCAAATCCCAGTCATAACTGTTATATGGATTATGGTTTTTATGAAATTTGGAAAATGTTTATGAATATTTGGCAAATATTTAAAAGATTATTTAAATATTTCGAGTAAACATTAGAAAATTCTAGAAACTTCAGGAAGGAATGGAAAGGTTAAAAAGAGATAGGAGATGGAAACACAAATTTAAATATTTCGAATAAAGATTAGAAAATTCTAGAAACTTCAAGAAGGAATGGAAAGGTTAAAAAGAGACAGGAGATGGAAAAACAATTGAATAACGAAAAGACAATCGAAATTAGTAGATCTAGAACATTCTTAGGGGTATATAAGGCGGTGTAGACGCGCTAAGCGCCAGTTTAAGTTGAAAAGTGGTAAAGTGAAGAAGAAGAAGGAAGAAGTAAAAGGAAGAAAGAAGAAGTAGTAAAAAAAAGTGAAGTGAAAGTATAGTGCAGTAAAGTGCAGTGAAGTGCAGTGAAAAGTGCAGTGCAAAAGACGCTAGTGTTGGTGCTGTCTGCGTCGAAATTAAACGGCGTGTCGTGTGTGAAATCGAATAAAGTGTTATAAGTGCTACTCGGTGTTTCCTTCCAATCCCGTTACCCCGTCCGTAACAGTATTATCTATGACTTCCTGCCGTAACCAAAAAAGAATCTATTTTTACAAAAATAAACCTAGGTATTTGATTTTGTTTGAGTAGTCGAATTTTCCGGATTATTTATGAATTTGCTGATTTTTAGTACAATAACATACTATTATTTACGGACTGCCGAGACGATGGTCTCAGGTTCGATCCCCAGTTACCCCGGGCACACACCTCTGACTTTTCGACGATAAGTTTATTTTAAAAATGTTAATTATCGCTCGCTTAACACTGTGCCCGGTAGATAGCAATAGACTCGCCCCCTATTAAACAGAAAATTAAACAAATTTAAAGTACATCTTTTTGTAATAAGGAATTTTAGAGAAAAATTATGAATGCGTGCACTTGCCCCTATGGGTAACCGTGCGCACCCCTATGAGGTAAGTAAACGCATATGGGGTAAGTAAACGCATTCCTTAGTATAACACAAAAACAATTAGAAAACAATATTTTTGTCTACATTTTTCTCGAAGTTCTTACTGTTAATTGTTACTGTATTTATTGTAAGTCCGAAATATAGGTATTTCATCCATTTTCATGCAATGAATTAAGAATTCTGCCGCTTGTTTAGTATTTAATGTTGTCTTAAAGCGACCCATTGAATCTGCAGCTTTATCCAGTTTAAGTCTTTTGCGCAGACAGGAGTCACTGATACCAATGGCATTAGCAGCTGCAACAGCGCTCTTACTTTTGCTATTTCGGGTATGCTTTTTAGCCTTAGCAATTTGGTGTTCTCTCACTGATGCTAGTTCAGGTCTTTTCCTAATATATGTACGCGGTATGATGATTAACAGCGCCACTTAAAAAAAATGTATTAGCACCTTGAAGATTTATATAGAAAACTTATTCAGTGAATTAATTAAGACTCTGTATCGTTCTAATATATTGCTCATGGCGGTAAGTGTACGCGTGCGCATACTTACCCGCGCACACTTTCCCCTAGAAGCCAAAATACAATTAAAACTTGATACAAGTTTAGGAACCAAACATAACCTCAAAATAACTTCTCATAGCTTTACCAGAATATGCTAATTATCAAACAAAATATTACTTACCCTTACTGGATCACAAACGTAGACGTCACAGGGTTTGCCAAAATGCCAAAAATTACCAATGAAACTAGAAAACGTAATTAAAAAGTAAACGAAAAGTGACGCGTCGTAGTGTCGTGTCGCAACTAGTACGCCACTTCGGCGTCCTTCTTTCACCCGAAGGCTTCTTGCCCCTCCTCCACAACCCGTTCCGGAGATATCCACAGTGCGCACACTTACCCACTGCGTACGGTTACCCCGAATGACTCTATTTCTAGGTTGGTGTAGAAAGGCTGTATTTTTGCATACGACTAACAAGTGACGCGTAGAAGTGGCGTCCGTACGTAACGAACTGACCGGAACAGACACTGTTTGTTGGGGCATTGAGCGGTGTAGGGCGGGAGCCGGACGAAACCCTAATTTTGAGAATGGGTAGACTAGTTCTTGAATTATTTTATTTTAGTAGTACTTTACTTTGATTAAATAAAGCATGCATAAGAGAACATTATCAGGCTCAGTTCACGCATATATAAACAAGACGTGCTTGCTCGTACAAGCACGTCTTTCAACAACAATACAACAAACTATGGCCATGTAAAGTAGATATAAACTTAAGGTATAAGTCCTAGCAGTAAGACTATTCTTGCAGGACTATAATTATAGTATGTCGAAACGATAGCATGTCGATTTGATAAGCTTGAAAGCAAAGCGTTGTCGCGAAACAGAGTCTAGGTATATTCTTTCAACTTATTTGTTTTATTTAATCCTTTTTTTTTACTAAACACAAGAGTCTGGTAGTCTGTGGGTTTGGTATTTATTTTTGGTACAACATTTAGAAGATATAATAACAACTGCCTCTGTGGTCCTGCGGCAGTGTTAGCGACTGCGGATCACGAGGTCTCGGGGGTTCGATTGAGTCAGGGAGATGGCGGTTCCCCCCCCCCCCGTGCCGGAAAGCACGTTAAGCCGTTAGTCCTGGGCCCAATCTCTCACCGGGGATGTCGCTTGTCGTCCTATCGGATTATGAGAGTGAGGGAATAGAGAGTGAACTTCTGTTTGCGCTCATACTTGTGCACTATAATATGTCCTGCGCAGTTGGCAAGTCCCATATACGGTTTAAAGATTCTTTATTTCCCATAAGAATAAAATATTCACTTACATGAGAAACACACATTACACATAGGTTGTAAACGCACGTTGGTATACAAAACAAGACTAGTTATCAATATTAACATATAATCTCCTTTTATCACTTTCACCATCATTAGTTACACCATAATTTAATTTTTATTTCGTTTTAAATTAACATAAAGATCACCGAAAACAAGACAGTAAGTTTTATTTAGTAAAATATTGTTAAGAACAAGCAGGTAGTTGCACATAAACCGACAGAACATACGGCCCGGCCGGTTTCGCAGAGATGTTAATTTACTAGAAGTGGCAAGGCAAGAACGTACCTCAGCGTAGTTAGAATATATAGGTACTTAGTAACACAAAAATATTATGATGTTAGTATTAATATTCATTTGTGTTTATAATGTGTTGTTTTATTTGTTTTTTAAATATTTGTAATGATTTAGATTCTTTTATATTGTTAGGTAGTCTATTAAATAGTTTTGCACCCTCGTACATAAGATTATTTTTTCCATAGTTGGTTCGTGGTACGCGTAATTGAATATATTGTGTCGTCGCTGTGACGTCGCGATCACACCTCCCACTCACCTCAGACGCCACACCGGGCTTCGCGCTTCCTATAAATACGGAGCCGCTAGGAGCGCGGTCCCCTCTTTCTGGCCGCCTCATCACACGAGCTAAGTGCACCAGCTACTCTGAACGACCACCCTCAGCAAGACCCATTACTATCGCTGAATCACGCGACCCTGGTTCTACCTCTTTAACTAGCATAAATATATTATTTTCAATTTAATGCGTTGCTAAATGATGTTTAGATTTCCTTGACGAATAAACTGATTTTTAATTGTAACATTTAACCACGATTTTTATTTAGCCACACCCAAGGCGGTCCAACGTTACAATCTTTAGCATTTCTAAGGTTACGTTTATGTCTACTATATTTTTTTGTAAATTTTATTTGAGTATGAATTTTACTGTGTAGTATTTTATATATTAATATGCACGTGTGGTATTTGTAATTTTGTTCAATATTAAGTAATTTTATTTCTTTATATAATTTACAGCTAGGCGTGAAATAATCATAATTGAATAGATTTTTGATAATATTATTTTGTCCAGTTTGAATTTTGACTGCACGGTTGGCGTAGTGGTTTAAGCGGCCGCCTCGCCGCTTGGTACTGCGCCGAGTGTTGTGGGTTCGATTCCCACACGTGACAACACTTTGTGTGATCCATAAATTGTTGTTTCGAGTCTGGGTGTTCATTGTGTCCGTTAGTTGTATGTTTGTAAAGTCCCCCGCGACACAGGATTTATTCCTAGTGCGGGAGTTGTCTTTTTAAAAAACAAAACAAACAAATTAGTTGCAGGTTCGTTTTGGCGGCAGTGCCCCACACCTCGATAAGGTATTCCAGGTGCGGTTTAACAAGAGAGTTATATATAATATATTTTACCTTTCGTGGTAGGCACCTTGATATACCCCGTACGAGTCCTGAGAGTGACGCCAGTTTTGAATGTAACCGCTCAAGGTGTGGTTTCCACGTAAGATGGTTATCCATTAGGAGTCCTAAATATTTTTCTTTATTTGTTTCATTTATAATTTTACCGTCTATTTTGAGTTGTTTAGTAGTATTTATCTTTTTATTTTTAGCTTTAAATATAGTATAATCTGTCTTTGACGCATTTATTGTTAATAAGTTGCACTAAAACCATACATTGAGCAGATTTAGATCATTTTGCGCACTATCCATGATTGCATCTACAGATTGTCCGGAGTAAAATAAACATGTGTCGTCAGCATATAATGCGATGTATCCTTTAAAGTCTAGTTCGAATATGTTATTTATGTATGCTATAAACAATAATGGGCCCAAATTTTATCCCTGTGGAATTCCACAGGTGATTGGTTCCGGCCTGCTTTGACAGTTTCCACTTTTGACTACTTGGAATCTATTCGTCAGATACGACTTAAACATATCAAGTGCAGTACCGGTTATCCCAATGCTTTTAAGTTTATTTAATAGTAGGTCGTGACTTACAGTGTCAAACGCTTTTTTCAGGTCTATGAAAATACCAATGGAAATTAGTTTTTTGTCTATAGTATTTTTTTAAATTTGTAACTAAGTCAATTGTGCCAGAGAGCGTGTTAGATTTTTTTCGAAATCCGTATTGTTTATCATTTAGGAAACCAGTAGAGCTCAAATAAGTATCTAGTCGATTATGGATAATTTTCTCGAAAATTTTAGAGATAACTGGTAGCACTGTTATAGGCCGGTAGTTGTTAGGATCAGTCCTATCGCCCGCTTTAAAAATTGCTGTAACTTTAGCGAGTTTTAGGGCGTCGGGAAAAGTTCCCTCCTCAAGACACCTGTTTATGCATTTTGTTAGGTCATGAACTAGTATTTTTTGATACTCTTTATAGTTTTGGCACTAATACTATCGATGCCTGTGCTTGTATTAGTATTCAAACCATCAATTATTTTTCCAACTTCACCGACAGTAGCTGATTCAAACAAAGACAGGCCCCCAGTATTATTGCGTTCAGCGTATGTAAAGGTAAGAGTTTTATTATTATGATACTGAAAAATGTATTGAAACATTCGCATATTTGTTGTTGATCATCGACTACTTTTCCATCGATTAATAATTTATTAGGGCCTTCAGTTTGTTTTAATTTGTTATTAGTTTCCACATTTTAAGGGGTTTCTTTGTACATTCTTGAAAAGACTTTGTATAGTATTGCCTTTTCAGTAGTTTGGTTTCTAATAGTTTTAAATGTCATCAGTAGGTTGTTTTTTCAATTATACCATATTTTGTTCCTTTTTTCGATCGCTTTTGTTATTTTTGGGTTAATCCAGTTAGTTTTTGGTGGGTATAACGTTTTTGTTTTAGTGATTTGGCATTGTTTTACACAGTCTAGTATTATTTGTTCTAATTGTTCGTAGTACGTGATGGTAGTTTGGCTTATATAATTTTTAAACAGTTTAAATAGTCTGTCATAATCCATTATCTTATATTCGGTGTCTTCTTCTTATATTATATTCGTTGTCTGTTCGGTATCTTATAGTCGTTTTTTTATCAATGCTCAATTATGCTACTACGTATTCGAATCTATATTTAACATCGAATTTATATTGTATTATCTATGACTTCCTGCCGTAACCAAAAAAGAATCTATTTTTACAAAAATAAACCTAGGTATTTGATTTTGTTTGAGTAGTCGAATTTTCCGGATTATTTATGAATTTGCTGATTTTTAGTACAATAACATACTATTATTTACGGACTGCCGAGACGATGGTCTCAGGTTCGATCCCCAGTTACCCCGGGCACACACCTCTGACTTTTCGACGATAAGTTTATTTTAAAAATGTTAATTATCGCTCGCTTAACACTGTGCCCGGTAGATAGCAATAGACTCGCCCCCTATTACATTGGAACCGAAACATAACTGCCGAAGTCTGGGTGTTTAATATATATAATATTATGTTGTTATTATTGCCTTGATTTTTTTAATCATAGACAATGATAATAACTAAGCTATCCTAAAATATAAAAAATACCACAAATTAATAATATTACAGACCGCTAGCTAGTGCAATGCATTCAAATTTCTAAGCATGGAGATTTAACTATGTGTATGAATGAAAACGTCAGAATTAACTTAAACAAAAGTTACGGTAAAATAACATTTGGGATTACCTTCGTCAGAAGAAGCTATTTATTTTTATTAGGTGTAAAGAATCTTCTGTGCGACTAATAGGTTGCCATCTGCAATTGTGCACCTGCTTTTCCGATATTCCGCAGGACGAGCGTTGCGACACCATAAACTTGGATTTAACTTTAAACTTACCTCTTCTTGACATCCAAAAACATTTTTTATCCTCTGATAAAAGCCCACTAAGCCCAAGAGTGTAACATCTCAATGGATTAACATATTCCAGTACCACAAAACCAAGTTGACAGCGCATATATCGATGGAAACCCGATCAATTGACATAATTTACTTTGCAATGACACGTATATATGTACCGTCAATGGATACCGATTTACATAGAAGCACAGTTCTTAAGGATTTCGTGTGCCGATTCCAAGTGAAGACTGTCTCAAGTTTAGTTCGTAGTTGGCACCGTTGGCGGCCCTGGCGTAGTTTTCCGTCTCTATTACTCTCGTAGTTGCGATATACAGGAGGAACGTTTGTCTCTCTTGCTCTCGTAGTGACAGCTGTCACAGCGCGACTACCACGCCGCTAAGCGGCAATTTGGGTCACAGAAAGTTTCTCTACAGAGTGCCCATAGGAAATGCGCCTCCATGTAAATATCTGAGCTCTTTGGTACTGTTGTGCTCATTGGATTTGACATTATTTGTTTTTGACAGAACTGTCGCTAAATTACTTTGTATAAATTATTTATTAACTATAAGTCTACGTTCTTATGGCTAGTCCGTGCCAGTGGCTAGTTTTAAACCCATGAACCGGGTCGAGCTGCTACCTATTCAGTCACAAAAATCATACTAATATTCATATCAACTCAGCCTATCGTCTCCCCTATCCCCTATTCCTTCTCCCTCATCTCACTCCTCATCTTATCCCTTTCCAAACCTCAAGGGGCTGCAACGCACTTGTGACTCCTGCGGAGTTGCTTGTGTGCATGGGCGGCGGTAACTGCTTACCATCAGGCGATCCGTCTGCTCGTTCACGCCTATTATCATTACAATATTACCATTCCACTGCTGGACATAAACCTCTCCCAGAACACGGTCCATATTGTCAATATGGACCGTGATCTGGTGATATATTAATATTGCCATATTCCATATTATTATATAGTATCACTAATTTCACCTCAAAAATATAATACTAGACTAAGGCAGCTGTCTCACGGATTAGCTAGTAGTGAGCGAAGCTAGCAACTAAAACGAGTTGTCAAGCTATGAGCAGTGATTGTGTACTTTTGAAGGTGTTGCTTGGTAGTGCTAGTTCTGTCGTGGCAATGGGTGAATAGTCGCCCACCTCACTCGGGTGGTTAAGTTACTACTACGTAACAATGCGCACGAGCGAATATCGCTTAGCGAGTGGGTCGTCGATCTTTCGTAGTTCTTGTCGCCCAGCGAAGAACTTATAGAGCGAGTCCTCGCCTGCGGTGTTAACGCTCGGCTATCAACAGCTATTAATATATATGTACATCTCTTTGATGACACAGAATGTCTATGTATTTGTACGTTTCCTGAGCGAGAAAATTGCTGAAAATCTGCTTCCTCGCTGATGGTGAGACAATTGTCTTACAGAAAAGCCTGTGCATACTATTATTACTGGCTTAAAAGGGCTAGAATTTCTATGTTCGACTGTATATGATACGTTTTTATTGCATTTGAAAAAAATAACAGCAATACCATGCTTCTTAATATATAATAATATACATTATTTTCACCGCGTTCCAACCAAATTGACTTCCTGTTTCAACACCGTGATGCAAATACTGATGATGGCATGAGTCCGATGCGAAAACATATTGAAATTAAATTCCACGTGACAGCGGGGATGAGAAATGTCCGTCAGACACAATGGTGAATGTTTTTGTCAGGCTGCTCCGAATATTCGTATATACCGAATATTCGTATACCGTAATAGATTGTTATACGGCACACAATATGATTTTTCTGCATATATTCGTGTGTATACGATATATATATATATATATATATATATATATATATATATATATATATATATATATATATATATATATATATATATATATATATATATATATATATATATATATATATATATATATATATATATATATTATTCTGGTCATCATCCTCATCATTTAAGCATTATTTCAGTTGCATATATTATTTATATCTTGAAGTACAAGTTCTCTCTCAATCTTTCGTAGTCCTAAGAGATTTGATTTATTTTTCAAGAGTAACTGCTGTCTGACCTCCAAAATCAAAAGAGATTTGGAGAGCCGTATTCATGTAGTTTGACCAAAGATTTTCATTTTAAAAGTAACGACAGCTTGCCGTTTACTCCGAGCAGTGGAGTTATATATATATATATATATATATATATATAACTGAATACACGCATACCTTCAAAATGTCTGTGGTGTGTGAGAGCTGAGGCTCCCTGCACGATATATATACGCAGCCAAGTACTGCACATGAACATAAAAAAAATATATCATCATTATAGCACACTTCCAAAAACATTGAAACGCGATATTAACTCAAAAATATTGTTATCAGATATATTATCCATATAAAAAAAACATCATAAAACGACTAGTCATAAAACCTAATTAAACCCCAAAGGTAAATTCAATTCCACTTCACAATACAACGATTATCAAATAGACCTTCAAATTAACAGGCTAAAGAAAGCAGCTACACCAAAACAAGGGAGAAACAAAGAAACAAAAAAACTGTAAACGTTTCATTGGAATACATAAAGACCCACATCAAAATTCACTTTGCTCGCGGGGAGGCGCAATAAAAGTCGCAAAGCGGGCACTGACGCTCGCTGAGCCAGTGATAAATAAAATAAATGCCCGTCAAACTGATCAGGGAGACCTTTACCAAGATACCTAAGATGATACTCAGTATGTTTCAGATTCCATTGCTTCTTTACGTAGCGTGAAAGAAACTGTAAGGAAATATAATACGCAGTGGAAACAACAACACGGTTTTGATGAGGTCGTTGTCAGTGTTGTACTGAATTTTTTGGATAAGACGCCGAAAGGCTGGTTACGCGACAGTATTTTGAGAATCCTGAGTAAGCTTCTTGTACTGGAGTTTGTAAACGATGTTTGTTTAAAAACTAATGCAAACATTCTGATAAAGTTCCAGTTACTTGAAAGATCAAAAGATTGAAAGATAAACAAATAAAAACATTTAAGTTTAAAAAAAAAAATTAGATAATATTTAATTTTCAATTATGGTTATGTTAATAAGAAAATGAATTTATGCGTATGTCTTCGCTCTTTGACCGACTACAAGGTAAAATTTGGTTTAATTGTATTACATAATATTTTATACATTTTTAATGTTTAAGAATACATAAATGTTCATTTAAAAATAACAATTGAGTCGTGGGATGTAGACGAATTGGCTGTTAATAAAATTTTAAACCTAATATGCCGCTTACAGCTCAAATTGCGAAATACTCTTATACCAACGCAATAAATAACATTTCCCAAAGTCTAATGGGCCATTTTATTAACATGTCAAATAAAGAGTTTGAACAAAATTTCAATCCGTGTAAGATATTGTACATCAAATTTAAACAAACACCAATTTGGGCCATGAATAATACATAAAGCAGGTCCGTCGATCCTTTCACTGCCTATCGATATACGCAGGCTGTCGACTGCAAATATACTTTATGCATCTCTCGACTACTTTAAGTCAAGTAGATAAGGCTGTTTTTCAACGTTCATAATTTCATCTTTTGCTTGTCCCATTTCCAGATACAACCTTTCCACTGCTTTCATATTATACCTTGTTCCTTTGTAATAAAGACAAGATACAACGGCTGTATGTGCATCATTTGCCTGGTCGATATTTTCCCTAAGGACGAATTCAGTGTTAGGTTTATGATAATTTTTAGACCTCATCCGGTTATTATTGGCGGCTATTAAATTCCGGACTGAGATGTTTCTATAAAGATCTTTTTTCTTTCACTCCCAGATCAAATTTCAAAAAAAAATGAATGTGAATTATTTTCTTCGAAGAATATCTTTCTTAATTTTCTTATATTCAAATGATGATATAACTGGTACGTCTGTAAGCCACCGAATAAGTTTTTGGCTCAGGCCGGCGCTCGAAATTGAGTCAAATTGAATTTCACGGTCAGAACAAACGTTTTACTTGATTATGATATCTTTCATTCAAAAAACTTTATAAATCGAAGTTATATTTGAAATTGAACGACTTTAGCATTGTGGTGGGCTGAGAATAATTAGTTGACCATTAAAGGGATCAAAGTAGAGCGTTGCCATACGAAGGGTATGTTAAATCATTAGTGTTAATATGGCCATCAAATGCAACGTTGCAAATTAGCATTGAAATGATTTTGAGGCATCCCAAGCTACGAATTGAAAATCATATGTTTTGTTTAGTAAGATAGTGTCAGAATAATTAAGGAAAATTACTACAAAAAATATTTACCTTCATGATAGCTGGGATAGACACTTTTACGTGTTGTCGGAGTCACGGAGGTCTGTGATTTTTGCAACTGATAACCCATCTATGAAATAGACGGCGACAAACGCGCTTACCTTACAAACCGACAGATTCGTGTAGTCTCCACTATGCCACGAACCCCTCATTATCATGCGATATCAGTATATGATATTATTCTCGCATAAGGGATAAAGCAAGATTTTCTCTATTTTACAATATCTACTTGTAACAATCTTCCATAAACTAAACTCTTAAGTACGTATTAAAGTAAGTTTTAATCCTAAATTAGCATAAACTTTGTTCTGTTTAACTAACGGAACGGAATTAAGATTTATAAATATTTCGTGAAACTTAAGCTTGGCAATAAAAATAAAACGTGTTTAATAGTTGAAAAGATCTAATTCCGTATAAAAGAAAGTTGCATGTTCGGGCCCAATTGTTAACAAGATAACCATCTTTACCTGCATTTAGTAGTGGAATTGCAAGTCTGGCTTGTCTATTTAGTTCCTTATCTAATCTAAAATTTTCCTCTGGAATATTTCAAAACAAGAGGTTCTTCTATCACTGTCAAACTATGAATTCTGGTACAATGTTGCTGATAATTAACTCGATTGTACGTATGACGTAGTGGTTCAAGTGGCGGGTTGTTCACTCCGCATAATTGTGTGATCCACAAAGTATTATTTCGAGTTTGAATGTTACATGTGTCTGTTGGTAAAATATTATTTATTTATCTTACCTAACAAGCCTGTCAAAGAAACATATTAGTCACTTATTTATTATGTGATAGGTATATAGAATAGAACATATATCAGCTTCCTGATGATACCTAATGATACATCATGTTTCTAAGGTGTGTATATATATATATATATATATATATATATATATATATTTCATATTTTAGAAACATGATGAATTACTTGATAATAAAACACATTTCACGTTGTTTTAATGTTAGCTACAACAACAGTTTTTGTTATACACACAAGACACCTTATGACGCCGAAATTTCTAGAATTTCTACACGGAAATTTCTCTTTCGAAACTACAACACGTCCTTAGGCGCTAATCTCACTCTGTAGACATTTGGATAAGAACAAAATATTGGAACAACAGTACTTTAAGTCAGTTCTTATTTATACACAACTAGGTGGAACTGCGACTTTAGTCGCTTGCAATATTCTTGTGTGAATTCAAAGATAGCCTTTTATTTTAAGAAAAATAACATTTAAGGGTGCAGGTAATTAGAAAGTAAAAGTTGAGTAAAAAAAATCTGGTTGGCCTAAAAACCGACCTTAATTTTCAACGGGATCACGTAAGGTCAATGATACGCTTATAATTATTTCTTCGGGCAAACGGCAATCAGTGCAAAGTTTCAGTCAACCTAAAATACAAAATAACATTTTGTTTAGGTAGTTACTAAAAAATGTTAGAGGTTTGTCGTGTAGATCTCTGTGTATAACAATAATACCAGCCCTAATTATAAACTGTCGTACTGCTGGTTGCATGCTTCAGTAAACTATAAGCAGGATTCAAGTCATTATAAATGCATAGCAACGGCTCCGCTTCCACCCAGCGATTAACTTGTCATTTGACTAATAAATTTAATATTGTATAATCTTACTAGAGAGTTGGCAAACTTTATGTCTTTTCAGCTCATTGGATATAGAGAACTCTCAGACATGTAGTTTTGCTTCTTTATATTTTCTTTCATCGTTTAGCAAGTGAACATGTGAAGGCTAAAGAACAATGGCAGAATTTGGTCTGTGTTTGTTGTAGCGACGTTAAACTTCATATGAACAAAACAAATTGGTTTTTTTCTACGATTTTTAATATTTTCACTTTGTCTCGTTAAAGCCGGAGTATTTTATGATGATAAAAAGCATTCCAATTGATTACGAACTAGATATCTACTTTATGATTTGATTTTTGCCATAGACAATGTGGTGTGAAAGGAATACACGTGAGTGCTATTGATCCGTAACGATTATTAAACAAGTAATCG
This sequence comes from Euclidia mi, assembly GCA_944739405.2. Lineage (NCBI taxonomy): Eukaryota > Metazoa > Arthropoda > Insecta > Lepidoptera > Erebidae > Euclidia > Euclidia mi. The sequence continues at coordinate 24,486,704 of OX123181.2, forward strand.
ACCTTTACAGGATTGGTTTGGTTTAAAATAAAATTAATTAAAATGCAGTTATTTAATTTTTAATCAAGATTATATCAATAAGCTAATATTTTTAAAGCCAAACAACTTTTAAATCAAATAAAAACGTCAAGGCATCGTTTTAATGTTGTACCGATTTCACATAAAATCTATTTTAAATGTGTAGCTCTGCTTTTGTCTTTGACAGTTAGATGCTACAGAATACTTCTGCGTTTTGATGTCAATCTGACATAATATGTCATTTGATAATTAATTATAATAATAATAAATAATAATAATATATTTATTGCCACAAAAGATACAATCTGGTAAGAACACAGCAATAACTTAATTTATTTTCATCCATATTTGTTGAACACTGGTACATTATATGATAAAACTGATATATAATAATAGAAAAAAATATATTAAGTGTTAATTGTGTGATTGCTAGTATGATTATGTATGCTTGGGTGTGTGTGTGTGTGTGTGTGTGTGCGAGTGAGTTGTAACAGCGAAAAAACAATCCTAAATCTATGGTTGTAAGTTTCAAATGTATATAATTTGCCATGTACACATTTACTGCTCGATGAATTCCGCTCTTATTTAAAGTGTAGAAATCCTTAGTAATTTTTCTGTATCATCATAGGCTTTAGTCATAAGCCAGTTAGCAAGTTTTTTCTTACATTGTGCTTTTGTGAGTGGATAAATGCTACAATGAAGATTTGCCATATTATAGAGGTGGCAAGCAATAATATTATAATGGCGAGCAGCTAAAGCGCTTTTGAAACCCCGAGATTGGCAAACCCTAACTGCACGACGTTTCGTTGATGTGTTTGGATCATACACAAAGGAGTTATTTTTTTTTACATAATGTTTCAAGCACAAAGAGCTGCCTCACAGTAAGTAATTTGCATTCATGATAAAGTAAAGATGTGAGATATCTGAAGTCCTTAAAATATATCACTTTAAGTACTGCTCTTTGTGCTCGCTCCAGATGCAATAGATGTGTCTTTGCGACTCCGCCCCATACAGATATACAATATGTCAAAGTTGACTGACATAAGGCATTGTACACCATTCTAAGGGTTTTATCATCAGCACAGTGTCGCAGCTTTTTGAAAATAAATAACAATTTGCGCACTCTGGTTTTAGACTCATGACATTAGATTTCCATGTAACCTGATTATCAATATGTACTCCAAGGTATTTTATTTCGGTAGACCTACTTAAAGATGAGCAGTCACAGATAGTCGTTTGGGAGTCAGCTAAACAAGAATGGGCTTTTAGCGTGAAATTTTCTAGTGATGGTTGCATAAGTGAGGTTTGGGAAAAGATAAGATAGGTTGTTTTATTTAGATTAAATGTTAGTTGGTTGGTAGATAGCCATTGCATCACCTGGCTGAGGGCCTGTTCGGCAGCGGTAAATACTTCGGTCCAGTTTATGCCTCAGACTAGCAATTCAGTGTCATTAGCATATGCAAAAATGGAGCAGTTGGGAAGAGATAGGGAGCATAAAGAATTTATGTATAAAAGAAAAAGGACAGAGGATGGAACCTTGTGGAACACCAAAAACAAGGGGAATATAATCACTAACAAGATTATCTATTTTAACGCATTGCGTCCTGCCACTAAAATAATCGGTGAAAATACGGAGAGCATAACCACGAATGCCCATCCTCACCATTTTGAGCAAGAGACGTGGGATAGAGACAGTGTCAAACGCTTTGGTGAGATCGAGAAAAATACCTAAGCATTTATCTCTAATGTCAAGGTTCTCAATGACTTGATTAATGAGTGAGGTAAAATTAATTAAAAAGCAGTTATTTAATCTTTAATCAACATTATATCGATGCCTTACGGGCAAAAGAAGCTAACCGCCACTTTACAAACTTTACAGGAGAGTAGTTTAAAGTTCAAAATAAGTGAAAAAAAATCATAGAAAATTTTCTGTACACTCCAAAAGTTTCAAAATTTAACCTTATAGTTTTTGATAGCGTATCTACGAAATGACATTGTTGATTAAAACAAATCACACTCCTAACACTATTTACTGTCACTTACCCTCAAATGGTCCTAATTATACTAACAGCAAAAAACGTCGTAAATGAAAACAACTCATTAATGAGTACCAACCCAAATGATTTAACTGCACCATTTATTTTATTTCTGTTGAAGAAAAAGAGTATACCTGTGCTTTTGCTGTCCATCAAGTGGAGCCTATATGACATAACCGGCTTTTGATTAATGGCAGAAGAACAAGGAAATTGTAATAAGTTAAGTATCTATAAAAATACAATAAGCTCTTTTATACAACGCGAAAGCACATTGTGATTAATTCTTATAAAATTATACATACATACTTACATACATACATTAGACTTTTATAAGTTTTTAAACTGGCTAACCTACTAAGGTATGAATAAAAAAAAGAGAAATTGTGCTCAATCAGTCTTTATTTTAGAAAATTAAACAAAACAATTGTTACTCATTGTAAGTTAGTCTTGCATTATACATTCATGCTGACATTGTAGGTATGACAAAAAAATATAAACTTAAAATTTCGAACCTAAGGACCACTATTAGGTATGAAGGTAGGCGTTTGGTCCTCATCGTCCGCATGTCTGCGTCTACAGTTGCCGTAAATCGCCTCGCGACGTCCGTTGCCGGGGGAGGCCTTCACAGCAAAGAAACTATCCAAAACAACCTTGTCCGGTGAAGACATGCGTCAGGTGGAAAGTGAGAACACCGTGGCGGCCTCCAGCTACTCCTCAAAGAGGGTTGTTACTATCGCTCTTGCCGTGTATCCATTCATTCGCACTTACCCATCCATTTACTCAATCGATAAAATAATGATGATGACACATGTTAAATCAGTCACGGTGGCAAATCTTGAGGTAGAATAACAATTTCAAAAGAGGGACCTACTAACGTGCGCTAATATGAGCAAAACAAACGTGCAGTTTTTATTCTCTCACTCTCATAGGCAATTCGTCACAACAGAGTCATACCTCTCAGTCGCAGGATTAACTCTTGACTGTTACTGAGAATTTATTAAAAAATCCAATAATTCCTTGCTGGCCTAACCTGGGATCCGAACCCTTGATTATGATCCTAAGCCAGGCCAGCCAACAAAAACTCTGTAGGTACTAATTTAACCATTCAGTATTGTCTGAACAAGATAGCAAAAGAATGACTTCTTACCTATAAAACTTAAAACAACTAATTAGAATACACAATTGTAGATGAATATAAAAGTCTATTAAAATAATCTTACCCTTTTATGTCCTACGAAAAACTTCGCGCCAAACGGTCTCGCAAGCACGGGGTTGCTTACGCCGTGGTCACGGTAATAATATCTTACAGTATTGTAACTCCATACAAACGCACGAAACTCGAGTTATACCTACACGCCTCGAGCAAAGTACCCATTAGACTGTGCCTAAAGTACGCACAGCCGCGATCGTGCCGCAGCTCGCAGTGACGAACAGACGGTGACGATTTTTGTACCAGTGTTTTGTTATTCAAATAATTATTATGGCGAAGATGTATAGATTATATTGCGCAGTTTTTGGTTGTTTAAATTCTTCGATAACTCACCCAACTATATATTTTTTTAATTACCTGTAAACTCCGTAAGATAAGACTATTTATATCTTGTTTTTTTTTGTTAAAAATTACGAAGGTTTCTGCTAGTTCTAGTATTATACTATTACCTAACTTATTTTAAATGATAGCTACGCTTTTCACACCTACCTTCTGACACGTTAATTAACTTTAGCGTGATAAAGTCGTAATTTGATAAGCTTAATCGATTATTATGTTTATTATTTTTAAAACATATTGCGGTTATAATGTATACTAGCAGATCACTTTTACCTGCGTTATGGACAATTTATTATTTCATGGTTGTCTATGATTAGTACTACCTACAGGGTAATTTTCAAAATGGAAGCCAATGGGAATCTGCTTATTACATAACCAATAAGTAATTTCTTAGGGTACTTACTTAACTAAGTACATAATTTTTCGCTTAATTTTAAAGCACCCCGAGTAGTATAGGTTTTTGAAATGTATTGCCAGGATTGAATAATAAATTGAATTAAACGTAATATCATTATGAAATTATAATGATAAGGTAGATGGTATGTAGTGTTATCGAACAAGTTGGCAATGAATAGATATTACTGTAAGTAGCGCATACGCAATTAGATGGTTGACGTTAATTAACGTTCAAAGCGGTTGGAAATCGGATGGGTGACCAAATAACTGTTATTTCAAGTTGCTCTGTGCTGATAGTAATAGGGACGTTAATTTACGAAATGAAAAAGTTATAATCTAATTTATATTTTGGCTCAGAAGGTAGGTGTTGAAGTAAAAATTTAAGTTTTGTAACCTTCGGCGACTACAGTTTACTATTTCATTCATTCGATTTTCATTTGTTTTAATAAAAATATAGGTAATATGAACAATCACAAAACCCGAAAAAAACGTCAAGTAGGTAGATGTAATTAAAATACTTGAGGCGGGCAGCCCTACCGCTGGTTTGCGTACGGCGCGTCTGTAGGTATATAACTCACGAAGACGGCCGAGTTACAATACTGTTAGATTATATTACCGTGCCGTGGTTGTCTTGATACGGAATGTTCGCTGTGCAACGCTAACGACATTTTGTTCGAACGAAAGAGTGAGATAACCGATGCTATTTGTCATTCTTCTGTAAGCTAACCACCAAACCTTTGATTTACCTTGTTATCTAACCACCATACCAGATATTTATTTTGGGAGGGAAAAAAAGGGTAAGCGACAATCTAAGGCGACATTCGTTTGGATGATTTATCCTAAGCGCCTTCGATGATTGATTTGGTGACTAGGGAACATAAAAATAAGCGCCAAATAAAGTCACGGAAATGAGACCTTAATGTAATAAATGACATATATTTTATTCAATGAAACTGCCCTAATATCCTTACCGAAAGTTTGGTACACAAAGATTCAAGTAAAATTTGATTAATGTATTTTTACAGAAAAGTATTTACAGCCCAAACTACTTAACATGCAAGTAAAGAAAAAAAAATCAAAGCCAAAATTGCTTATCTCACAGTTTTGAAATATTATTTTTATCCAACCACCATAATACAAAATACACCAAAGATAACTGTCGTTTATGACGGAAAACTTAGTGTTAGTACCTCAATTCCTTTACCGCCTAGGCGACAAAAAGTTTGTCCTAGAGCCACGAAACTTAGACCATTAGACGCAGAAAAAAAAGCCGATTCTAACCATAATTATATAAAAGTCGATTTCGCAAAAAATGTTGCTTACCCCCTTTTGGCCGGAAGGCATCGATATCAATAAGCTAATATTTTTGAAGCAAAACAACTTTTAAATCAAATAAAAATGTCAAGGCATCGTTTTAATGTTGTATCGATTTCACATAAAATCATCATCTTCTGTTGATTTACCATGCCTAAACCCAAATTGATTTGGAGCCAGGATGTTATTTTTTGTCAAATAGGCCAAGAGGCGAGAGTTCAAAAGCTTTTCCAAAATTTTGGATAGGGCAGGCAGAACAGATATTGGTCTGTAATTATTGACACTGTCCCTGTCCCCGCTCTTATATATAGGATGAACAATTGCTCTTTTAAACACTTTAGGAAAGATTCCACGTTCCATTGAAATGTTGTAGATATAGGTTATAGCTGGTACTAAAGTGCTGGAACATATTTTTAATAAGTTAGTTGGTATAGCATCCCACCCGATAGCAGTATCTCCACGCAGCCCCCGAATTACTAATTCAACTTCCGACTCATTGGTTGGCAGGAGAACAAATGAATTTGCCACAGTATTATCGTCTGGTAGCCGTGTGTCCAAAGTACTAAACTTGCTTGCCAAATTACCACCAATGCTAGCGAAGTAGTCATTTACCATATTGACAGCTGTTAATTTATCCGTACTCAACTTTAAAAGTTCGTTTGGAGGATGTTTTTGGCAATCAGTTTGAGTCATACTTTTTATGGCTTTCCAAGTACTCGTTTTCATAACTGTGCTTTAAATTCTTAAGCAGCTTATTGCAAAAGTTGCGGTATCTAACATAGGTGATCCTAAAAGTGTAGTTTTCTGGCTCACTCTTAACTCGTCTACTCATAGCGTCTCGGTTACGAATGCAACTCAGTAATCCACCTGTAATCCAATGTTTAATAATTCTTTGTTTACATGGAACATATACTGTCTTAGTGTGTCTTATTGATCCGATACTTGATATAAGCAATGTCGCCGCAACGTCAGGGTCTGATTCATTATATAATGATGAAAAGTCAATTTTCGAGACATCAGCATAAACCAAGGGATAGTCTACTTTCACTAGACTAGTATTTCGCTTGACTTGTTTTAACGAAGTTTCTAAGCTAAGAAGAACGGGAGCATGGTCCTTAATGCTAGTATCCAGCACTAATGTAGTTGATCTAAGTTCTGATTTCAAGAATACATGATCCAAACAGCTATTATTACGCGTGGGCAGAGTATGGGTGGGCATTAGACCATGTAAGGCTGTAAGATTTAGAAACTCGTTCGCTTCATGATTTAATTGCGTTGAGATAATATTAATGTTTATATCGCCAATTAGGACAATATTCTTAAAATTAGATATCGAAGTGAGAACATTGTCTAAACCATATAAGAAATTATCTAAGTTTCGATTACATGGTGGGCGATACAACGCAACTATAGCCAGATTTAAGGGTACTATACTGCATATTAAACAATTCGCATCCAATATGCGCGATTCTGTAACAGCATGTGATATTGTGGATTTCACTAGTACAATAACACCGTCATTCTGATTCATATTATACTCAGTGCGGTAGACCAGGTACTCATTTAGCCTTGGGAGGGTATCTGTTTTGCTTAACCAACATTCGGATAAGACTACTACGTCAGGCATAAACGATAAGGTCCTCAGAAGTATAGTAAAATTATCAAAGTTGCGGTTTACACTGCGTATATTAATATTGTTACGAGCTGGGGTTCGACGATAAATTATAGCTCACTATGCCACTTAAACTGAACTTTATTCACTAACACAATACACTAGATACACACACTTAATTTTCCAACACTAATAAAACACACTATTCACACCACTAGTACAACACTAAACACTTCCGAATTACTTTCTTCGCTTGATGTTGATCGCTTTCCGTATTCAATTGAACTGTGTCCGGTCCGTTCGCTCCCGCTCTATTTATACTGGCCGGATAACATCACTAGCGTATTCTAGATATTTCCACAAAACTGTCGAATAATCGCGAACAGTCCGATGCTCGATACAGCAACGCCATCTAGTACAGAGTAGCTGAATTACCTTTAAACCACCGATACATTCAATCTCTTTTAGTACCCCCATTCACCGATAGATGGCGTAACACTGCCCCCCTCTTAAACGTGTTCGTCTCGAACATCGTTGGGCCCATGGTAACGAGCCAACTGGTCCACATGAACTATCTTCGTTGCACCTCGCGACCCCTTCTGGATTCGATAGGTGACGTCGTTCATACTGATAATTATGCGATATGGCCCGTCCCATCTGGCTTGTAACTTAGGCGATTTGCCTTTGCTTCGTACTGGGTTATGAAGCCACACCAATGATCCCTCATCGAAGCCTTTGTTGTTTGCCTTCCGGTCGTAGCGAGTCTTCATCTTTTCAGACATCTGTTGTCCTGACTCCCCTGGAGCTCCTACATCGTACACTTTCAATGCACCTCTGCTAGTGTGTGGCCTCTTAACAGCCACACAACTTGTGCATTTGCGGCACCAATCCTCGACGTCATCCCGACAGTGGAGCCAGTAAAACCGCTCTCGGATCTTAGTAAGCGTCTTCTTAACTCCCATGTGACCTCCCGAAGCACCATTGTGATAGAGCTGCAGTACTGCCGGCACCTTAGTCTTGGGCACTACCATTTGCAGATGGCTTTGGTTACCTCGAGCGTTTTCCCATTTGCGGCACAGAACTCCATCCTGGACAACCAAGCTTGCCCACTGTGCCCAATAACTCTTGGTGTTAGGGCTCATTGCTGCGATATCACTCCATTTGGGCCTAGGAGCGTCTGATTTCTTCCATTCGAGAATCGGCTGTATGTCCTTGTCGTCTTGCTGAGCACTCTGCAAAGCTTCTTTCCATCCGTCGCTCAGATCCGTCTTCAACATTCTCACTAGCGCTGCCGGCTTCGCTTCCTGTCTTGCACAGTGTTTGCGTTGGTCGGGGTAAGGCCTACGCGTCAGAGCATCGGCGCTACGTTGCTCTTGCCGCCAGACAGGTGCGTCAGGTGACCCCTTTGGTGGAGACAGGGTACCAACGTGCCGCTTACGCTTTGGGCAGCTCAAGCGGATATGGCCTCTTTCCCCGCAGTTGTAGCACCATGGTGAAGAAACAACTTCCCTGATACGGTAAGTTCGATCCTCGTGACGCGCTGCTTCTACCTCCAGAGCGTAGGCTAAGGCTGCCTTCAGGGACTTGAAGTGCCCAAGTCTTACCGCTGCTCTAACTTCCAGGTCCCGGATCGCATCGGTAAATGTTTGTACGAGGTTCTCGTCAATCAGTGCAGGCGACGACTGGTATGCCTTCCTGACCAGTCTTTCCACCTCTAGAGCCCACTGCTGCAGAGTTTCTCCAGTGCGTTGTGTCCTGTCCTTCAGCTGAGCACGATACACATGTTCGAGGTGCGCGTCTCCGTACCTCACCTCCAACGCCTCCAGAAGCTTCTCGTAGGTGACGTCTTGCCCGAGTGCCTCCAACACCGTCAAGGCCTGATCACGAAGGCCCAAGGTTAGGGCGGTGAAGGCCTGTTCTTTGTCCCACCCATTCGCTCGCATAACGGCCTCAAACTGAACCTTGTATGCAAACCACGATGACGAGCCATCAAATGGTGGAACCTTAAACCAACGAGGCGAGGGCGCCACAGCTGCAGGTGTAACGTCGTAGGACCCGAGCCTACACAATTTCTTCTCCAATTCTGCAATACGGGTCTCGAGCTGGTCGTGTACACGCTTCTCAATGTCGCTGATACGGGCCTCGTGCTGCTGGAGTTCCTCCTTGACCGCCTTACAGTCCTTCCCTACAGCGGCGCTGAGGTCTTTCATCACCACCAGCTGTTCCTCCAAACGGCAGGCCTGCTCCTCCTTGTCGCGCTGTAGTTGTTCCTCCAGGCGGCGCGCGTGCTCCTCTTGACGGCGAGCCTGCTCCTCCTTGTTGCGCTGTAGCTGTTCCTCCAGGCGGCGCGCGTGCTCCTCTTGACGGCGGGCCTGCTCCTCCTGACGGCGGGCCTGCTCCTGCATGAACGCCATCAGAGCCGCGATGTCGGGCACCGTCACGGAGTGTGTGGCGCTTGCAGGCTCCACTGCAGCCGCGGAGTCGCCTGGTCCACCAGACGATGGAGTAGGAACGTCTCCGAAGCGTCTCTGGTCCAGGTCTTGCTGTCGCTGGTTCCTGGTGCGCACTCCTTCAGTTTCTTCTTTCGGCATAACCGGCATAATTTATCCCTTTCTTCTGACACCAATTTGTTACGAGCTGGGGTTCGACGATAAATTATAGCTCACTATGCCACTTAAACTGAACTTTATTCACTAACACAATACACTAGATACACACACTTAATTTTCCAACACTAATAAAACACACTATTCACACCACTAGTACAACACTAAACACTTCCGAATTACTTTCTTCGCTTGATGTTGATCGCTTTCCGTATTCAATTGAACTGTGTCCGGTCCGTTCGCTCCCGCTCTATTTATACTGGCCGGATAACATCACTAGCGTATTCTAGATATTTCCACAAAACTGTCGAATAATCGCGAACAGTCCGATGCTCGATACAGCAACGCCATCTAGTACAGAGTAGCTGAATTACCTTTAAACCACCGATACATTCAATCTCTTTTAGTACCCCCATTCACCGATAGATGGCGTAACAATATGTAGAATTATTATTGACTTACTAATGGACGCCAGCAGCTACGCCTGCATTTTTTTTACATTTACCCGTTTTGGCCGATCTCGTAGGAATTTCGGGAAATCCCTTCTTAGTGCACCCCTACGATTCCCAAGGAACATACAGGCCAAATTTCATCTTCCTGCGCCCAATAGTTTCGGCTGTAGCGTGTCTGTCAGTCAGTCAGTAACGCAAGGATTTTATATATTAAGATTATGGTCTGGCAAGAAGTTATCACACTGTTCTGGTTTACAAATAAACGAATGAGTTGATCCTATAGCGTCGAGTTCATTAGATATAGTATTAATGTCCAACATTTATAAGATAAAAACAACAGACAACTACCTACATAACGCGGCAAATTAGTTGAAGCATCCATAAAGCCATAATATTTACTCACGAGCGTAAACAAACATTCATAAATATGTATCTCCACTGCAGACAGTACCACAACTATATAATAATAGAAAAGTCCGTACCAGTCTATAAGGTTAAAATTCAAACGTACCTACATTGTCCATTCTTAACTAAAAATTAAAACACCAATACCAGAAAATAGAATCATTTATAGATTCTGTTACTTTCGCCGAATTTTTTGATATATTTCTTATTACTGTATTTGCTTCAATTTAATTTCAGACATTTTGATGTATGGCGATCTGCCATTGTCCTTTATTTTTACAACATGAATGTTTTACTTTGAAGAATTTCAAATTGTCTTTCAAGTTCGTTTTGATTTAGGTACTTATATGCAGCTGCTCATAGTAATTTTATAGAATTCAGCATTATTTAGTGTAGAACAATACTAAAACAATAATACACAACTTAACAATATTAAAATCTGCCTTTATAGAATGGCGGGCAGTTTTAGTAGCTTGATTGTTTAAGATAACTAGAGCGGAATATCATGTACTTGTGGCAACTAGATGCCAAAACAGACGTGCCATTTTTAACACCGGCTTGGCAGCAGTGCGCAGTAATTTATTTAGATATTTACGCCCTCCTGCGCAAAATCCGTGAAAAATCTTCTAAATTCGCTCATTATACCTAGTGAACTAATATTTAAAATTAGTTTTGTTACTTGTTTTATCCTTATCTGTATATATAAAATCCTTGCATTACTTATCGTCTGATAGACATGCATACAGCCGAAACTACTGAGCGCAAGTAGGTGAAATTTGGCATATATGTTCCTTGAAGAATTTAGGGGAATTTGTAAATTTTTTTGTCTAAGTAAAATATACGCGTGCGTGCAGCGGGCAAAAGCTAGTGTATGATTAAAGTATCATGTCTCGTGTTCTTTTAAATAATATAATGTACTTTTTACTCACAAAAACTGCTTACGATTCTGTATAGGTTAACCCTGCAGTAGTCGTGCATCTAGAAGTTACGTAAGTCGTCGCGCGGAATACATACGTAGTCCATTTGAAAATTGATATAAAAATAATATTTCGGGAAAACACTTTATTATTTAAAAAATTGGGCAAGTGCGAGTCGGACTCGCACACAAAGGGTTCCGTACCATCATCTATAAAAGAAAATCACGTTCGTTGTATGTATACTTAAATACTTTATAAGTTTCTACCTGTTTATTAAGATCGAGTAACAAATTGCTTAAAAATTACGTTTGTTGTATGGGAGCCCCCCTTTATTATTTACTTTTTTCAAATTTAATTACTTATTTTGAAAGGTAATATACAACTACATATTCTGTAAAAACTTAAAGCGTCTACCTGTAACAGTTAGTAATTTTGAGCAAAAAATACGAAAAAAAAAACACGTTTTTTGTATGGGACCCCCCCTTAATTTTTTTATTTTTAGTATTTGTTGTTATAGCGGCAACCGTAATACATAATTTGTGAAAATTTCAGCTTTCTAGCTATCATGGTTTATGAGATACAGCCTGGTGACAGACAGACGGACAGACAGACAGACAGACAGACAGACAGCGGAGGCTTAGTAATAGAGTTCCGTTTTTTTACCTTTTAGGTACGGAACCCTAAAAAATACTATCAGTAATGGTTTTAATTTAAACATTTTAGTAGCAAAACCTAATCACAACCCCTAAATTACAAAATAATTAACCAAAACAAAAATCGTCTCTAAATATAACACATTATAAGACACAACACGCATAAATAAGACATTATTTTCTCAAATTGAGGTCACACATAATATTATGTATGAAAAACTAACTACTAAATTCGATTTTCTGCACAGGATAGACACATAATCTTCAAATGATGCCCACATGTAAACTTTTTGCACTCGGTACACATTTTTCTGATGCTTATACTACGGCATCTTCACAGTCATGGAAATGACGCACTACGTTGCTCGATATTGAAGTAGTTGCTTGAGTTTCATGATACACAATGCCAAAAAAGTCTTATATCTTGATTGTTAGGATGTTTAGTGATGATTTTCTTCGATTCTCTTATGAGCCAGTGGTTTCATCCGAGTCAAATCGATCCATTTTTCGTTTGCGCTACAAAATTCATCAATCCATGCATCTATCTGCGCAGCTCGGCAATTATCCTCCATATTTATACTAAAATATAAGTGTCTAGAATTACCGCAGGCAGGCAGGTATTTTCAAGGTGCGCAGTGGAAGCTGTAACACATCTACCTGACCACGATAGACAAGGATCCAGACACAATGCACTGCGTTGCACAGCGATGAATATAAATTCTAATATTAATAAAATGTCTTACCAAATATCTCCTGGTGATGTTCTTGAGTGGAGTCCTGGAGGCAAGCTAGACACACCCGAGACTAAATTGGCCAATATTAGCAAGTGAATTATCTTTACTTTACCAGACTCCAACGCAGCGTTTTCAATCAGCAAATTCGTCCGGCACCAACCACGTGCATCGGATTCACTCAAGTTTTACAATGTTCATTAAAATACAATTTTTATCACAATTAACCGTTGCCAGCTATTGATCAAGGAAGTGGCAATCAAAACGGGTTCTAAAAACAAGATCAAAATGCTCACGAAACGAAATCTATCCAGAGCTAGGTTTTTTCGCTGACCGCGGGAAACGCCAAAGAACCAAAGAGCTGAATGACAGTTCAGTGTGACCATTGTCAGAAATTTTCAATAGACTAAACAAAATGTTACTTAATCGAGTTGACTTATAATAAAAACTAATTCTATTTCAAACATCCACCCGCCCCGGACCGGCCTTCCGGTCCGCTAATCGGTTGGTAGACGTGACAATGTTGCAACCGCTCTCCTCAGAATCGAACCGTCCACCAAGACCTCAGCAAATCGGGGAACTCCATCAGCCCCAGTTACCAAACGAAGGATGCGCCCCCTGCGCCATCTGAGTGAGTTAGCCTCCTTGATCAACACGAGGTCACCAATCTTGGGTGGATCGTTCTTGTCGGTCCACTTAACGCGTTGCTGGAGTATGTGCAAATATTCCAAATTCCAGCGTTTCCAAAAGCTCTGAGTAATCTGGCGTACCAATTCAAAACGCGAGAGACGACCAGGTCTCGTATTAATATAGGGGTACTCAGGCAAGGCGACAAGTGGGCGACCAATCAAAAAATTGCCCGGCGTAAGGGCCTCCAAATCATTCGGATCTGAGGAGATCGGGCACAATGGCCGAGAGTTCAAAACGGCCTCAATCTTACAAAACACAGTTGCGAGTTCCTCAAATGTAAGGACAGCCTCACCGATTGTCCTGCGCAAGTGTGTTTTGGCCGATTTTACAGCGGCCTCAAAAATACCACCCCAGTGTGGACAATTTGGTGTGGAAAACAACCAATTTAGCCCAAGTCGGGCAAGCCTATTGCCTATATCAGCCTTGTTGGTCTGAAGGAATTTAACAACGTCATTCAAATAATTATAAGTGCCCTTGAAGTTAGTGCCGCAGTCAGAACGGATCAAGGAAGGCAACCCTCTGCGGGATACAAATCTGTCAAATGTGGCTACAAACGCCTCGGTCGTAAGCGAGGAGACCAATTCCAAGTGTACGGCCTTTGTGGAAAGACAAACAAAAACACACAAGTAGGCCTTAACAGTCTTGCTGTTTCGAAGTGTCGACGTTTTCACCAAAAAGGGACCAGCGAAGTCCGTGCCAACACCGTCAAACGTCCTGCTCTCAGTTACGCGATCTGCTGGTAGGTCTCCCATCAAGGGCTGCATGGTAGAAGCCTTGAGCTTATAGCAAGGGATGCAGCGAAAGACTACACTCCGAATAATTCTTCGGGCAGACAAAATCCAAAACTCGCGTTGCAAAATGGCCAAGAGCGCATTACAACCAGCATGCGAATTTTTAAGGTGACGGTCAGTTACCAACAAGCGTACCAAATGACCGTCCTTAGGTAACAACAGGGGGTGACGTGCCCCGTAAGGGAGATTGGCGTTCTTGAGACGCCCTCCAACGCGCAAGAGACCCGTATCGTCCAAAAAGAGGTTCAATTTAGATATTGCTCTCGATAATTTCGATTTCCCTGACTTAAGGATAGCAATCTCCTTCTCAAAATGCGCTAATTGCACAGAGCGAACCCAAAAGGTGAGGGATTCCTGTCGTTCCTGTGGTGAAATAAACGGTGTCAGTCGTTTCTGTTGTGGGTGCCTAAAGTTAAAAACAAAACGCTTTATCCAAGCAGTAACACCTAACAATTTGTCGAGGGAGCTGTAACGATTCAACAAAAAATCGGGGTCAAGAGCGAGTGTTCGTAGGCCCGGCAAATTGGAAGTATTAAAAACTGGCGTTCGAGGCCAATCAATTTCTCGTCGACTCAACCATTCCGGACCCCACCACAGCGAATGACCTATCAAACTAGGCGTCAAGCATCCGCGCGAGGCACAATCAGCGCGGTTGAGCTCACCTGGCACGTGTCTCCAAACAAGTTTGACTTCGGATTTCTGGATTTGGGAAACGCGATTAGCGAAAAATACCTCCAAGGTGTGGACAGAAGCCTTCAACCAACAAAGAACAATTTGGCTGTCTGTCCAGGCGTAAGTCCCATTTATACAAATGCTTTTACCCAAAGTGTTAGACACGTGGTTCAATAAGCGTACATGTAGGGCTGCTCCCGAGAGCTCCAATTTCGAAATGGTCAGAGATGTCCGAAGGGGTGCAACCTTGCTCTTTGCCATGATCAGGGAAATTCTCACCTGACCTGAGGCACTGACTGTGCGCAAGTACACCACGGCCGCATGACCACGTTCCGAGGCATCACAAAACCCGTGAAGGGTGGCCTTGTACTTCCCGGGAGGAAGGATGGGACGAGGCAAGGAGATCTCGTGGACGGCAGGAAGTGAGGATACAAAAGAAGTCCATTCCTCAACAAGAGTGCCGTGTAGAGGTTCGTCCCAGGTCAATCCTGCTGTCCAAAGCTTCTGCAAGAAGCATTTTGCCCAAAATATGATAGGACAAATCCAACCGTTCGGATCAAAGGTTCTGGCGACAGTAGACAACACGAGACGTTTAGTCCAAGAACAAGGCAATTTCAAGTCTACGTTATACGTAAAGATGTCTTGGACTGGTCTGTACTGAACGCCGAGAACAGCCATCATGGCGGGGTTGTCAACAATCTCAAATAGATGTAGATCTTGCTGATGATCCTCTGGCAAGCCTTCCAAAAGCGCTGGTGAGTTGGAAATCCATTTGCGCAACTCATAACCAGCGGAGGCCAAAATACCTATCAATTCGTCCCGCAGGAGGATCGCCTCGTCAGCTGTGGAGGCGCCCGAGCAAAAGTCATCGACGTAAATATCGTCCTTCAAAATGGCGGAGGCTCGTGGGAAACGTAGGCCCTCGCGGTCTGCGAGCTCCCAAAGAGAACGTATTGCCAAGTAGGGGCTTGACCTTAACCCGTACGTATTAGTGTACGTATTAATATAAAAGATATAGGTACTGTTCAACTGGTGCACGTATGAAACCAATTAATAAAAAATTAAGCTAATCGTAAAAGCAAAGTTATGCAGTGTATTAATCAACAACCCTTAATCCAATAAACCACTATTACACAATCGATCAAATCAAACTTGTTAATCACATGAATACAAGTTCTCTACAAAGTTCAGTAACAGCACTGCATCCATGAACATAAATTGTTTTAAACCAAAATCCTAAAACGCCAAGTTAATATTCGACAGTATTTGGAAATCCTACAAGCTCGTACGCTTAGGAGCTAAATAATTTAATAGATGCTCCCCTATGCTACTACGCTTGGAAATAAATATTCTTTTATTAGGTCAATTTATTTTTATTATTAGGTCAATAGGCAGTTTTATAGTGTAGTTAATTACCGTATTCTCTTTTTATGCTACATTTGCATTCTTGTTCTACTCTTTTTATTATAATTTATTGGATTTGTAAGGTGAGGGAGTTACCCTCACCTTACAAATCCGTGGTGCGTGGTCATGAACTGCTAACTAATAGATTGTAAATTGCTGCATTACTTTTCGGAACATACTGTTCCACCATAGATCAGAACAGTCATGTTCGCGAGTTGCTTACATCAAAAGACGTAAGTGGATGCTCCTGTTTCACCATATTCACTTTGGGAGGCTTAATAAATGAACATAATTTATTGCTTGAGTATGATATCAATAACTATTAACTTTTGCAATAGTAGATAACTCACAATGTGAAACAGTTGCAGCTCCTTACAAAATATATAACATGTAAAACCATTATACTGGCAGTTAAAAAGAGTGGCCACGAGTTTTATTGCCCGTTCTTTCTCGTGGTTCTACCTATTGCATTGCGAACGTGGCAGTAAATGTAAATGTAAAATCATCTAGTAATTAACTTTAACTTTTGACGTTCATAAGCGTCACTTTGTGGCCTAAATGAATAAATGATTTTGAGTTTGAGTTTGAGTTTATGAATGTGCGCGCTCACCAGTCCTCAGGCAGGCCTCTTTCACTCGGCCGTACCTACAGCAATAAGTGCCTACACTTTCGCGCGGCTTCCAAGCCCGCGTCCGACGCGTCGCGCTAGGGATGTCGACGTGCCGCTGCTACTTTAATATTTATTCGTCGTCTATCTACCTACTTGACCACGAACCTAATAATAAATAATTATCCTATAAGTAAGTATCCAATCCCACTATTTGAGCTCGTAGAACAAAAACCACAAAAATTCTGGTCGTTTACATTTTCACTATACTAATTCTTAGTTATTTCCTAAACGCGTGAACCGATTTACATTATTCAAACAGATAAAATGGTTTTTGAACTAGATCTTTGACACCATAAACGTTGGGATATCTCAACAAACGAAAAATCTAATTTTCATGTTGCTCTCGTAAAATAAATAAATTCAAGTTGCTTTCGACGCGCCAGACAGCGGCAGCGTTATATGTTAGAAAAGAGCGGGAACGGTTAGGTGAATATCGCATTAGGCACTGAGTGCTTATGCAAGCTGAATTGCACTTTGTTGCTTAGAAGCAAGAGTCGCAATTTCAATAAATTGGTTTGAGAAGTGATGCTTCTGTACGTTAGTACTATCTATTCTGTGCCTCAGGTTAATTTGCGAGAAGAGATCTCGAGTGAAACTCTCCGCTAGACGCTCAGTAAATGACGACGAAGTGCAAATTTTTAAATCCTTATAATTTAATTTGGTTTCGCGTTCGTCCTTGTGAAGATTTATTACTCAAGGATTTAATATATTAGCTACTAGCATCAATGGCAGGCAGCTTTTGGAGTACAAAATCCGAAATTTAATGGTGTAATATAGTTACGTAGTTAGTGTTATGTAGTTTGTAGGCTGAGGTCAAAAAAATTTGCTGAACCACAAATGCCATTAAATAAATAATTTTCAAGGTTTTTAATAATTAACATGATTAGATATATATTTATAAGCGTATACACATAAAATAGTTTCCACTATTCACAAGTGCCCTTTCCAATCTGTTTATTATGAATTGTGTAATCTGTTTGTGTGTCCAACGATTGGGATTGCGTAACCTGTGGTCAGAACAAAGGGTCAACGAGTAAAATCCCAAAACGATTAAGTACGGACGATGTAAGTACATTGTTTATATTTATATCCGTATATGTTCTGTAAGTTTTTTATAGAAAACTGAGATAAATGTAACTGTCGCCTTGGATTGGAGATGAAAATGTAAACTGAACTTTAAAATAGGTAATTGCTGTCAAGCATTGTCTCCAAAAACTTTCTTGAACGCGAACGCAAGTTGTATCGACTAACCGAAATAAATATTTTTTTAAATAAAAATGCTTTACACCGCTATTTTTTCGCTATTGTTTCCATTAAATTTTAAGCCATTACATTTAAATCAATCGATCAGCCTGTCGCAGTCCACTGCTGGACATAGGCCTTTCCCAATACGAGCCACAGTACACGGTCCCTCAGCCTTCCGCATCCAGTCTGTCCCAGCCACCTTTTTCAGGTCGTCGGTACACCTACCCTGGGGCCGCCCTACCTTACTCTTTCCGAGGCGGGATCTCTACTCTAGGATACGCTTGCTCCACCGACCATCAGTCCTTCTACAGATATGGCCAGCCCAATACATTTGCGAATGTTGAATTAGGTGAAACTTGCGGTAACTTCGGTTCCTTCCTTAACTTGCGGTTGAAGTCTCAGTTCTTAAATTTGTCCAAATACTATTAAGTTCGCTGGCTAGATATTGTATGTAGCAAACTCCGGTACTATATTCAGCTAAACTAAAATTTCATTTAAAATTTATAATATCTCCTAAACTATTATCCTTTCAGAACTTCGGAGTGCATAATTATGTAACTGGACTTTGTTATATAAAACCAAATGCTACCCTAATAACTAAACCCACCTCGTCCCACCGTCACATAGAGGGCAGAGCTCCGTAAAACTGATAGTTAATAAAAGTGCGTGTTTGCGCAAGCTATAAACCGTTACAGTTCGTGATTGTTTGCGCTATGACTATCAAATATTACTTGTACAGTGCAGCCAGTTTTGTAGGTTATTGGCACGGTCCTCAGTGAGACAAGATACAAATTACTGAAATTGATAAGACCGGACAACCGAAATGTCAACACGTCAGTCTTATTTTTTTTGGACTTAAGCCTTTCTCCGCATTTTATCTCATACATAGACAGAAAAAAATAAGATACTCTAAATAATTAGTTTTTGTGTCCAATCGGTTCAAAATACCAGACTGAACTAATTGCTGTTAAATGAGAAAGTATCACTGGTTGCATAATTTTCTATGCTATTGAAAATAATCATTTTAACTTTTTAAATGTTTATACAAAAAGCTTGCGCCTGTTGTGGTAAAAGAAGACAGACTTCTTATAACCAAGCCCTATTTAAGCCGGTTTAAATCTTATACTAATATATAAAGCTGAAGAGTTTGTTTGTTTGTTTGGTTGAACGCGCTAATCTCAGGAACTACTGGTCCGATTTGAAAAATTCTTTCAGTGTTAGATAGCCCATTTATTAATTATTATTTATAACTGGGTAAGAAAATAACTGGCTCAGCAACCAACGGTTGCACCAGGTACTCTTCGTAAACCGGATAACACATACACCACATCGGAGGAGGAGACAAGTCGCGTCCTACTCGAAACACTGCCCAAGCTGCGTCCTCACCCCGGTAATAACGTGGCAGGATACACAAACAGTGGCGACCGAACACGAGTGGAGACACGCAAATACCGTGATCACAGAGGAAAACCTCCGATGGGCTATCGATAGCTTCCATCCTGTCAAAGCAGCCGGACTGGACGGCATCTTTCCAGGGTTATTACAATGGGGGGTGAACCTGTCCGTAAAAGACTTCTGGCAATCATGAGTGCTAGCCTGGCCCTCAGATATGTACCGAAGAGATGGAGGGAAGATAAACTAATTTTCATACCAAAACCAGGCAAAACTGACTATACAAATGCAAAGTCCTTCAGACCAATAAGCCTGACCTCCTTCATGCTTAAAGCCTTGAAAAGGCTCTGCGAGAGGGAACTAAGAAGTGGGGCATTTAAGCACCTACCACCACATGACAACCAACATGCATACAGCTCAGGGAAATCGACGGAATCGGCCTTACATCAGGTCGTGAACCAGATAGAAGCTACTATGAAACAAAAAAAGCATCTGTCTGGGCACCTTCATTGACATGAGCCTTCGACAAGACAAACTTTTCCAGCATAAACAACGCCCTAGCCAGACATGGTGTGGATCAGATGCTCATACAGTGGATCCAAAACATGCTCAGCAAAAGGGTAGTGCGTGTGCACAGCGACACCCAGACAGCCTTGATAACTAAAGGGTGCCCGCAGGGAGGTGTACTCTCCACGCAATTGTGGAACTTAGTAATCAATGAACTCATAGACCAACTCAACGCGAGATACTTCTACACAATAGGTTACGCAGATGATCTAACCATTCTTACCTCAGGTAAGGTAACCAGTACAGTGTACGACCTCACCCAACAAGCCCTACGCATAGTATGGCGGTGGTGTTATGAGTACGAATTATCTGTAAACCGGACCAAGACCGAACTAGTTATGTTCACACACAAACGCGCGCTAGGTACCTACTTACCGACTGCCCAGGTTATTTAATACAGAGCTTAAGCTGTCTACCGAGGTCAAGTACCTAGGTGTTACTCTCGACAGCAAATTGACATGGAAAAGCCAAATGGAAAATAAGCTCAATAAAGCCAACATTGTCTTCTAGCAGTGCAAGAAGATGATAGGCAAACGCTGGGGCCTATCCCCCAAAATTGTCTTATGGCTCTATGAGACAATAATACGTCCGATGATAAGCTACGGCGCAGAAGTGGCCACGGGCTGCAGGAAAACTACACCTACAGCGGCACTCGAGGTGTTGTTGGACCTGCCTCCATTGCACCTGTTCATACAACAGGAAGCTACGATATTGGCGATTCGGCTAAGAGCTCTGAAGCTCTGGAAAGACACCGATACACCGCACACTAGCAACTTTTATACACTCTTCAAAGAAGTTCCTCTAACACAAGCCATTGGCGACCGAATACCGAAACAATTTGTGTTCGACAAGAAATACAAAATCAAACTGTACGAGGATCTACATGGAGGAGCGGTTAACCACAAGGAGCTCACGATCTTCACAGATGGGTCTGAGATGGATACAGGTACGGTTCAGGAGTATTCTCCGAGGACCTAAACATCAACATCGCAGCACCGCTCGGAGCCTATAACACGGTTTACCAGGCCGAATGTTTTGGCATATTCCTAGCTGCCACAGCAATCATGGCACGTGAGGTAAGAGAACGATCCATTAAGATCCTCTCAGATAGTATGGCTGTCCTTTCTGCCCTCAAAAGCCACACTATCACCTCAGCACTCACACTAGAATGCCACCAGAAACTAACAGAGGTAGGTAACTAAACAAATTAACACTGCAATGGATTAAGGGCCACAGTGGCTCAAGAGGGAATGACGCAGCCGACGTACTTGCCAGAAGAGGGGCCACTTTAGAGGCGGTGGGACCCGATCCCATCATTCCCCTTCCTTCTGGTTTTTATCACAACCTGGTAAGAAATAGAACCAGGAACCAACACAACCAGTCCTGGATTAGTATCAAAACATGCAGGCAGGCCAAGGAGGCTCTTCCTGCAGTAGACGGTAAGATAGCCAAACAAGTCCTCCGGCTGTCCAAGCAACAACTTGCAACAAGCGGCCGCCTATACAGGACACGGATCCTTTAATAAGCACCTATTTACTATAGGAATCACCGACAGCCCGCTGTGCAGAGCCTATATGGCAGCAGACGAGACGGCAGCCCTCCTGCTCCTCGACTGCTCTGAGGTCTCACAGTAGAAGTAGCAACACCTGACCGGACACTGCACCCTGAGTGAAGCAGTGGACCACATCAAGAGCCTGCTGGCCTTCCTCAAAGAGTTGGGGTGGCTCGAATGACAAGACCATTCCCACCCATACGCAAAATACACGCCAAGACGTGGAGTTGCGGAAAAAAGCCCGTGCCATCAAGTATCAAGTAAGTAGCCTATTTATTGAGGACGGCTATAGGCTATATAACATCACGCTATGAGCGACGGGTGCAGAGCAGTAGCCTTAAATATCGCGGGTGTAACCGCGGGCATCCTCTAGTTTCGGTATAAAGTGAGTTATTTTATCCCCAAGGAGAAAAACCCGTCTCCATTCTCTCTCAATGATCATCATGGATCTACTTACTAACATTTTGCAAATAACATCACAACTAGTTCCCTGCCCGCCAACTCTCCTTACTGCTACTACCACTATTTCTGCGCCTGCAAAGTAAACTTTCAATATAAGCGCGAATTTTCAAGGACTGCGAGTGAAATGCTAATATTTTAACAGATAACTAGCTTTATTACTTAAAACGTCAACTATAATAACGTTTTATAGCTCATCAAGTAAGCACTTTATGCGCATTACTGACGTGCAACGTTTGACGTCATTAAATTGCTCGAAAGGGCTGTTGACACTTAATGACGTTTGGTTATCATGTGTCATTCTATTTTAGTGTCTTTAGTTTCAGCCATCTAGAACTTAAAATAAACAAAAATCTTGTTAGCGAATGATATAGTAATTTAGTAACGAAATATATAAAAGAAAGAAAAATAGTGGTAATACCGAAACATCCAGAAAAAGAGAATAGAGGAAGATGAGATGGACAGATCACAAGACTTCTAACCAGCTGTTATGTATCTGACATTGCCACTTAAATCGAGCAAAGTACAGGAAAACCGAAAACATACATCTCTCTCAGGTGATACAAATAAATGCTTAGGAGAAAAAGAGATAGCAAAACAGTTGTATTGCCTCTGCTGGCTAAGTTGTCACTCATACTACCGTAAAAAATATAACTCTGTGGTCTCAAGTTGACTACATCAAAACATCATATCATCTCTTACAAAAGCATCTGGCAAAAACGATACTTATCATAAAAACACTTTTTAAAACCTGCTGATCTACTTTGAAGAACCTTTAGCTTCCTATCAATCTTAAACGTAAACATAGGCATTGCGTCATAAATCTGAAAAATCTGAGGTACACAGTACAAAGTGTAGGCCCGATGAGTAATGTACACTGCCTT
This sequence comes from Euclidia mi, assembly GCA_944739405.2. Classification (NCBI taxonomy): domain Eukaryota; kingdom Metazoa; phylum Arthropoda; class Insecta; order Lepidoptera; family Erebidae; genus Euclidia; species Euclidia mi. Next base: position 24,509,719 of record OX123181.2, read on the forward strand.
ATCGGCAATGCGGCCCTGCCCTACGCCCTCAAGTAACGACTGTAATTAATACATGTTGCGGAATGTGCCAAAAATATACGAAACATGTTCCTTTTTGTGTATTGTCGTTAAATGTAGTTTATAAAAACTTGATGTATAATGCAAGATATCAAAAATGTTTGTGTAAAACATTTATTGCATGTTCAAAGATATTATATTTCTGTTGGCCTAGTGGGTAGACACTCTGACTACCAACATAACTTCACGCCTTTTATCCCCGAAGGGGTAGGCAAAGGTGTATTACACACCCACGTTTCGCCAGTTATGTTTAGGTACCAATGTAATAGGGTGCGAGCCTATTGCCATCTACCGGGCACATTATTAAGCGAGCGATAATTAACATTTTTAATACACACATAACTTCGAAAAGTCAGAGGTGTGTACCCGGGGTAACTGGGGATCGAACCGGAGGCCATTGTCTCGGCAGTCCGTTACGTACACCACTGAGCTATCGCCGCGTTTGACTCTGACTACTAGACTTAGCATAGGGGAGGGTAGAGCTAACCAGAAGCTTGTAGGTTCAATTTCCACTCAGGATAAATCGTTGTTTATTGAACATGATTTTATTTTCTGTATCTCAGTAAAATCGTCATCATCAAAGAAAAAGAGACACAAATTCATCATCGTCATCGTTCATATCCTAATGGTTCAAAATATTTACCTATATAAATAACACAGCCGTCGGACCTAATTTTCAAATGAAGAGCACCTAACTCGACTCTACCTAGAAACCAATCTAGCCTACTTTAGGCTTACTAGGTTATCTTTGACCATAAAACTATGCTATGCTGTAGGACATTAATGAAGTAATTCGGAGAGTATGCCCTCAAACTTAAGTATCCCACTAACCTCCCGTATCGTTCTATCGACCATGCTCCCTTTATCTGTAATACTAGATCACAAAATTACGTGATTACTGTAACAGCTAGTCTAGGTTTTCACTCTGCGCCGCTTGCCATAATAATTATGGAGATTTCTTGAGGTCATAAATTTAAAAGTTCGAACGCAATTCGATAAGAAAGTAAGTCAAATTAGATTCTCTTGTAAATGAAACGAATCGAATTTGATTTGAAAGGTATTGATTCAAATTGCTTGTTTGTCCAGAATTATGGGAAGAAATATGAAGGCTAGATTTGAGTATTAACAGGAATATGAAATTAGCAACCACAGTGACGAAGCATTCTATGAATGGCGTAGTTAGTTATAGATTTTTATAAAGTTTTGTGACTAAATCTTTTGTTGTCATCTATAGTTCGCATACCATGAATTTTTTTTGAGTACCTACTCAAAAATTCGGCGTCTTCCATTGACACTATCGCTCAAAGACTTTACCTAAGTTGATTTCTCAAAAAAGATTTATTGTCTGAATTCTTGCTTTTAAAAGCCGATAGATGTAAACGTGGTTCGAGTCTTATTTATTTGAATCCGACTACGGCGAAACCGAAGGCTAATGCACCAACTTGAGAATGAAAAAAGAAGTTTAAAAACTATAACCATACTAGCTGACCCGGCGAACTCCGTATCGCCTTTTTAAGGTATTTTTTCTCATTCATTTTTTCCATCCATCCATCAAGGCTTAAGAAATGGACCAAAAAATAAAAAAGTAAGTATATATTTAGGTTGGACCACCTTTATGACTTAGAGGTTTGAAAAATAGATTACGACCAATACTCAGACCTATACATATATAAAGAATATACATATAAAATTTCATACAAATCGGTCCAGCCGTTTCAAAGGAGTATTGTGACTAACACTGTGAAACGATATTTTTAATACAGTTTGCACCTGTCGTGGACAACTGATCACGTGATATGATTCAACTACTAATAGGGTTATTAAAAATAGGAGTTAGTGTTAAAAGGGGGAAAATTAAGGCTTGTTTGTTTTATTAATGCCACATCATAAAGAATAGGAAATTTAAAAAAAAAATCCGAAAAAAACAAAAAGAAATGTTTGGGTTTGACCACCCTTATGACTTAACTGTTTGAAAAATAGAATGCCACCAATTTTCAGATCTACCAAATATATTATAAAATTTCATACAAATCGGTACAAAGATTGCGGAGGAGTATTGTATCAATAACACTATGAAATTGCTGAATTGTTTCACTAACGCTGTGAAACGATTTTTGACTCCAGTATGCATCTGGCGCGTATGACTGATTTAGTGATATGATTAACTTACTGAGATACATACATACATACATACATACATACATAGACTCACGCCTGTTTCCCGAAGGGGTTGGCAGAGACTACGGAACGCCATTTGCAACGATCCTGGCATGCCTCTCTTGCTTCATTCACTTCCATCAAGTTTCTCATGCATGCTCTTCTGTTTAGGGTACTTCTGACCTGTCCTTTTTTTAGGATGTCTCCAATCTGGTCAGAGAACGTCCGCCTAGGTCTTCCCCTTCGTCCTGTCTTATTCACATTTGCCTTATATATCTTCTTTGTCAGTCTTTCGTCATCCATCCTCTCCATGTGCCCAAACCATCTTAACATGCCTTTCTCGATGCTAATCACTGCATCTTCTTTTACCCCACACCACTCTCTTATCACACTATTCTTTACTCTGTCAGTCAAAGATATACCACACATACTTCTCAGTGCTCTCATTTCTACAGCATTTATTCTACTTTCAAGTCTCTTCTGCCATACCCAACGTTCACTACCATACAAAAGGGTAGGCACTAACTCTATGCACAGCCAAACGTGCCTTTTTGGACACGTTTTGACTGTTCATAAACGCTTTCAGCGCTCCATTCACTCTATTACCTGCAATAACTCTTCTTTCAATATCTTCTTCATTCTTACCATCTCTTGTAAACAACGTACCTAAGTATAGAAACTCATTCACTTGTTCCACTCGCTGTCCATCGATCAAAACATTACAAGCCATAACGCATTCCTCCTTTTCAAAAACCATAACTTTCGTTTTACTTATATTCACTTTCATTCCTTTCCTCTCTAACGCACCATGCATGATTGTTACCATCTCCTGCAACTCCTCCGCTGAAGACGCCAGTATTACCTGATCATCAGCATAAAGGAGGCATTTGACTAGTAACCCATTCATCCTTAATCCGCAGTCACTATGTTTTAAATCTTGCAAACAACTGTCCTTGAAGAGGTTAAACAGCCACGGCGACACTACACATCCTTGTCTAACACCTTTCTCGATGGTAAACCAGTCAGTGTATGTGCCGTTTTTCCTCACACAAGCTCTAGAATCATCGGAATGGGATTTCAGAGCTCGAATGAGGCTGCTGTCCACCCCATTCATTGACAGCACCGACCACATTGAATTCCTCACCACTTTATCGTAAGCCTTTTCCAAATCAACGAATGCGCAATAGACCTTTTGACCTTTGGCCAAAAACTTTTCGGCTATGCTTCGCAAGGAAAAATCCTTATCCGTACATCCCTTACCCTTTCGGAATCCCGCTTGTACATACCATATTTTCTTGTCGGTTACTTTCATAACTCTTTCAATCAGTACCTTTGCATACAATTTGCCAACAATGCTGAGAAGGCTAATGCCTCTATAGTTTTTGCAGTCATGTTGCGACTTATTACTTATTACTGAGATGGCTATTAAAATAAGGATTGGTGTTAAAGGGGCGAAAATTAAGGGTTGTTAGTATTTTCAATGCCATATCATGAAGAAAGAGAAATAAATAAAATTTCGAAATAATAAATAAATTAAAATGCGTCTACTTTTCGTCTATTCTCTTATGTACGCGCGTATGAAGTTCAGGTTAAGTTTTTGGCATCATTAAAAATATTCACTTTTTATTTTAATAAAAAAAATATTCCATTTGTTAATTTATTTTTATAAATATTTGTAATTTATACAATTTTATGCTTAATAATAAATATTAAAAATTAATATTTTAATTTGATGTTGGTTTTTAATTTGTATCATAATTTTTTTATTAAATTTTTGTCTGTATTTTGTAGATATTACATTACCAATAATAAATATTTAACATTAATAATTTAATCATATTTAGTATTCATTATATTATAACATCCAAATAGATGTTATTTTCGTGACCAGAATCCATGAAAACTTCAAAAATGATACCCATGTTAATTTTATTAAAAATGTCCCGTCCGCCATCTTGGATTCCCAAATAGATGTCATTTTCGTGATCAGAATCCATGAAACCCCTGAAAATGATACCCGTATTAATTTAATTAATAATGTCCCGTCCGCCATCTTGGATTCCCAAATAGGTGTCATTTTCGTTATCAGAATGCATGAAAACCCCGAAAGTGATACCCATATTAATTTTATTAATAATGTCCCGTCCGCCATCTTGGATTCCCAAATAGATGTCATTTTCGTGATCAGAATGCATGAAAACCCCAAAAGTGATACCCAGATTAATTTATACTAATGAGCTGAATAATAATTTCACCATAAAACGTTTTTGTTTACGCGACGAAAAATAACGGCCGCCATTCTTTGGGAACGTAATAAGTGCATTACAAAAGTTTCGTTACTTTTTCACTGCAATATTTATCACTTTTCGATAAACTATAACTCAATGTGAAATCTACACTTATTTTTCAGTAGTTCTGTATATAATACTTATAAGATTACTCAATGTTTTCTCATTACAAACATTTTTACTTTTCTCATGCACACTTATTTCAATATCAAAATTGCCAATATGGCGTCGTCGCAAAGTTCAATGGCATACGTATTTTGTTTAATTAATTTTTGTTCATTCTTGCTCGTTTCCAGTTTATAAAAGTATTAAAATTGGTCAAGCGGAAATCGATAAATCGAATGATATAACAAAATCGTGTTACAAGTGCAAAAACCGTTAAATATCAACGACCAATGATACCCGACTCGTTATTATTGCAGTTGGAGCGTTATCTCTTATTAACCTATGAGGTTATTATTGCAGTTGAGGGGTTAAACAATGGGGGTGGGTGCTAAAAGGCTGAAAATTAATTGTTGTATGTATTTTTAATGCCACATCATAAAAAAATAAAAACAAAAAATAATGTGCGAAAAATAAAAATAAATATTTTTGGGTTGGCCACCCTTATGATTTGGGGGTTTGTAAAATAGATTACAATCGATTCTCAGGCCTACCAAATATACATACAAAAGTTCATACAAATTGGTCCAGCCGTTTCGGAGGAGTATTTAAATTAACACTGTGACACCAGAATTTTATATATATAGATTAGTTTGATGCAGTTAAGTATTTTCCTGGATTTATATCTGAATGAGCTATTTTCTTGTTTCGTCCTCTTTAGACTCCCTTAGTTACGTAGTTGGGTTTAAGTTTCTTAAACTTCTTTTTTTATCCCCAAATTGGGGCATACACGTCATAACCCTTACAGGCATATACCTACAAAATATTCGAAATGGATTTTCTAAATATACAGGTCCACAATACTCATTTTACATTTATGTTGGTGGTACATTGAATGACATACTTAATCACTTTTCATAAAATTTCCAAACCTTAACAATACAATTAAAAGGCAGGACGATCGTTTATATTAAATACACGCTTTCCACGTCATTTTTTAAACACAAAACAATGCTGTATCTGACAGAGTAAAATTTATGTTCAAATCAGAAATCAGCGTCACATCATTTATTAGAGGCCATTGTTTTACGATGCGATCATCTGTTAGCACATTGTGCTATAATCGTATACACACGATTTGGTATGCCGTTTTTCATTTTAGACAATCGAAATACATGTAGTAAACATTTCAAGTTTGTTTATGACTATTTTAAATATTTACAATTAGAAAAACTATCACTTTGTTATTTTTCGTGATAAACATTTTTGTAAACAGTAAATGCAAATTTCGAAGCATTAAGTATAGAGTAAGATCCCGGAGCCGCCAGACCTACGTCATTTTAGCAAAGGTGAAATTTTGAGGATTATTAGTATACAATCTTGTTAAGCGGTATACCGACCCACTAGCTTGAAAGCCGGGCCATTTCACAGGTAGCGCGAAGTAAAGGTACCAAAAAAACATACTCACCTACGTTAAAGTAGCAAAACTGGTATTCATTTATGTTTTTAAAAATACTGTCTAAAAATGAAATTCATTATTGCCAGACACTTGCTGTGGGCCATTACTTCTGCCAGACGTCTTAAAGGTCACTTAAAAATTATGTAGGTAATCTACGTCATATTAGCAAACCTAAATTTGATATATGTTACATAAGATACTATTTTAAGACCCTTCGTACGCAGCCAGACCAATCCGAAGGACCAGTCGTCCAGCCAGACGCCATGAAACTTTCCATGTGAGTGCGAGCGTGCGGCCATTATTCATACGCATGAATGCGTATGAGTACACTACATTGTCTCAAAAGACTGTAGGAATATTATTTTAGGTATTATTACAAGAATAAAAGTGTAAAATATATTTTTTCACAAAAATTATATTCATTTCAAATGTCATTTACATCGGCATCTGTATATTTATTGACGAAAAGCTGCAGCCGCGCAGCATCTGCATTAATTATTCCAGAAACTTTACATAATTCGCAGACAAATTTTTGTATTGTATCTTTTTTTTTTGAACTTTTTATCTCCCGCACTAGGAATAAATCCTGTGTCGCGGGGGCCTTTATAAACATATACCTAACGGACACAATGAACACCCAGACTCGAACAACAATTTATGAATCACACAAAGTGTGGGAATCGAACCCACAACACTCCGCGTAGTGTCAAGCGGCGAGGCGGCCGCTTAAACCACTACACCAACCGTGCAGTCAAATCGTGAAATCATTTTGTTCCTCATCCTTTTCAATAAATCACAGTCAGTCACATCCTGTGATAGCATGAAAGCCTATTAAACTTCTACATAAAGACTGTCCCAAGTAGCCATAGATTTTGGATAAATCAACATATCTCTGATTGTTTCCGGTGCCTGTACTGTAAGTAGGTACCTTGGGCACTATCATCTTTTAAATGATGCATATTGCCCAGCATTATACCTGATACGTCAGTATCAGAACATCTGATGACAATGTTTGCTTGAGTATCGATAGATGATAAATAATAATTTTTGTGTCTGCTTCTTCATGCTCTGGACACGATAAATTTTCATCAATACTCGATACAAATCTGTATTATTAATGACAGTAAAAGAATGACATCCTACGAAATTATCTTTAATCAATTTATTAGCAGTAAAAGGTGTGAAGAAATTTACGAGTGCCTGTTTAAGTTTTGAGTTTTTCAACTGTTTTCCAAAACCAGCAGATTAAACTGCACAGCAGCTGCACGACTATAGACTAAATAAAAAAAAGGCCACACACTTTTGGAGCATATTCATGCGTATCATCATGCGTGTGAATATTTTACACTTTTATTCTTGTAATAATACCCAAAATAATATTCCTACAATCTTTTGGGACAATGTAGTGTACTCACACGCATTCATGCGTATGAATAATGCCCGCACGCTCGCACTCACAGGGAAAGTTTCATGGCGTCTGGCTGGACGACTGGCCCTTCGGATTGGTCTGGCTGCCTACGAAGGGTCTTAAAATAGTATCTTATGTAACATATATCAAATTTAGGTTTGCTAATATGACGTAGATTACCTACATAATTTTTAAGTGACCTTTAAGACGTCTGGCAGAAGTAATGGCCCACGGCAGGTGTCTGGCAATAATGAATTTCAATTTTATATAGTATTTTTAAACACATATTTGAATACCAGCTTTGCTACTTTAACGTAGGTGAGTATGTTTTTTTGGTACCTTTACTTCGCGCTACCTGTGAATTGGCCCGGCTTTCAAGCTAGTGGGTCGGCATACTTCTTAACAAGATTTTATACTAATAATCCTCAAAATTTCAGCTTTGCTAAAATGACGTAGGTCTGGCGGCTCTGGGATCTTGGACTAGTAATTTACTTTAAAAAAAATTGACGTACGTTCTGCGTCACCTTAAGACCTAGATGAATAAATGATTTTGACTTTGACTTTGTTTGTCAAATTAACAGTCCGATAGACATATTAATAATTTCCAAAAATTATCTCTTTGTGCTTCGTGTCAGGGAATAATTTAGAGGATGGTCTGTTAGATTGACCTACAGAACATCCTCACAGTTACTAAATAATTGTATATATATTGATTTTAAGTAGACACTCTCAGTAGACGTTGAGACTGAGCAAAGACTTAGGTACTTATTTTATGAAATCACCTTGGAGCACGCTGTTCTTCCTCGAAGAGCTGGGGTGGCTCGAGTGACAAGACCATTCCCACCCTCACGCAAAATACACGCCAAGACGCGGAGTTGCGGAAACAGCCCGAGCTATCAAGTATCAAGAACGAAATAACCTCAGTGAAACGTTTTACTTTTATATTCAATGCTTATTAATGTGGGACTCAGCATTAAATTAAATATAGTTTAATGTAACAAGGCACCATTATCTATGCGAATTAAGTATTAATTAAATAATTCAGTTAAGAAAAGGTCACTGGCTGAACGTAAGCTAATTTGTTTTAAATGTAAAATTTGAATATATTTTTATGAGTTTCCATAAAATGAACTATAAAGTAAGCTCAATATAGTAAATAAATTATGATGTACCTACTTATTATATCTCAGATGTGGACTATACATAATATATAATACTTCTTTGACTGCTCACCCGAAACCAATCCTACAATCTTTTCAACCTATACCAGTTGTTTAAAAAATAATTTTGTTGGAAAGGTTCACACTTACATAACTTTATTACTAGCTATAGTTAGAGATTTGACCTTAGTGTCGATGTACACAGCATATGCCTAACGGAATCCTAATCCGATTTGATCTTACGGCAAAATTGGTTTACCATGAAAAGATGTTATCTTTCTTTCGATTTATAAGTTAATAATTTATTTTCATAGAAATTCGGCAAATCAATAAAGTCGATTCGTGTTGATAATTAATGTTTCTATGGTGATCTGAAGCTTAAGCAATTAAGTTTGTATTGATAATTGGCGTTTCATGCAATCATTTGTGAGGTTTTAGTTTAATTGATGATAAAAATAATAAAGGATTATTATGTTCTAACTGATTGATCTAATATGGTGCGAGAATTATACTGTCACTTGCATACCTGCACGCAATATTGAACTTATATGTACGTTTCTATTTTAATCTGATTTAAGACAGTTAATATGAGGCAATTTCAGTATGTCTTAAACCGCATCAGTATTGAGTTGAATCAAGAAATGACTAATAAACAAATAGCTTTGGTAGGCTACTTCTATGGTCTCAAGCTTCAGAAATAGTAATTCTGTTAAAAAACATATTTAGGTTTTCACAAAATAATATGCCCTGTTTCATTGCTATACACGGTAATAAGTACCTCTAATGGATGACGTTTACACCTTGAATAGCTGACATCATATTATGATATTTTACTTATAAAACCTTTTTGCCACCTACTGAGCATACCATTGGTACCGATTCGTCAACCCACTTCTTTGTGTTTTGAACAATACCATGGCATTTAGCGGGTTATTTAGCGGGTCTTACTTTTTCGGTGGTTCCGCCGACTTGCTTCGGCCTTGACTATTGCTAGTAAGACCTTGTATAATGTATACTAATCGTGAAAGTTTTAAACCGTTTATTACCATAGTATATTATGTCGTGTATTGCCTTAATTTAATACTAGTTAACAATACCTGCCGGTACTGTTATCACATAATAAGCATAAATGAGTCTATGCCAACGGGAAAGTAATATTTGTTACATTTTTGTCTGTATCTTAATTATAACACTCGTGCTAAGTACACTCCTATTTCTTAGAGAACATTGACGCCCATACGGGTAATGGACACAATCTAGACTCAAAACAATAATTGAGTATCATAAAGAGTATTATCGCATGTGAGTACCACTGGTTGTGTACACTGTTGTGGGGTGGAACAGTTTACGCCGCCTGTGCAGTAAAACAGTGCACTCAGCTAGCAAAGCGAGGGCTTTTCCCAGCATCTAAATGTCGGAGATTGGAGAACAGAACGTCAAATCTTAATAGACTTGGGCGTATTCGGATACGATGGTTGGCAACACTGAGGTCGGCGGTTGACAGCTGTCAATGTCATTAAATATTTTTTTTTTTTTCATTTTTATTTTAATTTCAGTAAGATGTGGCTGTAAAAAATACATACCACCCTTAATTTTCACCCTTACATCACCAACCCCTTTTTAATGGAAATATCAGTAATTTAATTATATCACCAGATCAGTTATCCACGCCAGGCATATACATGTGTCAGAAAAATCAATTCACATTGTTAGTCAGACAGACTGCCTCCGTGGTCCAGTGGGTAGCGTATGCGACTGCTGATCGGAGGTTCCGGGTTCGATTTCCGGATCGGGCAAAAGTGTTACTGGGTTTTTCCGAATTCTCAGAAGCAGCACGGAGTCTGGTGAAGTGCCCGGTAACGGCAATAGGCTCGCCCCCTATTACGTGGGACCTAACGAAATGTGGGTGTAATATTACACCTCTGCCAACCCCTTCGGGGATCAGGCGTTAGCCTATGAAAAAAAAAAATTGTAGTCACAATACTCCTCCGAGACGCTTTGACCGATTTGTATGAAATTTTATATATATATAGTAGGTAGGTCTGAGATGTCACATAAAAAATTATTTGACCTATGTTGTCTCTTCTTTCCTTCACTCTTCTAAGCGTCCCTATCTTCTACGAAGTTGGGCCAGTTGCTGTCAAAGTTGTGTAGATTTTCACGCTATCGTTTTCGGGGTCTTCCTCTGTACCGCCGTCCGTCTTGCAGCACCCATTGTGTGACGATCTTTGCCCATCGGCTTGGATTCATCTGGATCACGTGACAAGCCCAATCCCACTTTAGGTTGGTAGTCTTCCGTCTCACATGAGCAGCATATTCATGTCAGAGATCGTAGAACGGCACTTTGCACTCGATCGACCTTTTTACAATATGTTTTTTTTTTCCTAGAAATAATTTAAATAGCGAAAAAAACTTTTGCTGGGTCACCTATTATATAATTATTTATACGAAACTGTTCAATGTTTGTTTGTTCATTATAGACTCTGTAATGGCAAGATATTAATTACTTTTTCTATCACACGTCTAAGGTAACTTTTTTCAGAACCGTTTGTAAAAACAGGGAAAAAGAAAAATACCTTGAAAAGGCGATACAAACTTCGCTGGGTCAGCTAGTTATTTTATAAATTTATTATTTTGACGTTCATAAGCGTCACATTGTGACCCAAATGAATAAAGGATTTTGACTTTGACTTTGACAGAGGTTACGACACGTAGGTTTTTTCTCCTTCTTCTCCACCTTGATGAAACCATCCTTGTTGCATGTTTCCTTCTGTGGGGCTCGTAGCTCCACGACCTTGTTCTGAAGGGGTGCACAACGCTTCTGTTTACCCCCTTTTTCATCAGGCCGATTTTGCTGCGTTTTACTTTTGGCAGCAACATTGGCATAGGCGTGCTTAGGCATTGACCCATCAACCTTCAGCAAAACCTTGACCGGTGTCGATGACCCGAGTTCAGCAACGTTTCACGTCCCACCGCTTGCATTACCGGCGATAGGCGAAGCAAGCAAATTCGCTGACTCAAAACTGCTGATAGATGCGATTTGAGCACCGCGTCGTGTGTTTACGTTAGTATTGACTGTCGACCTACTTGTAGAAATAGCGTTACGTAATAACACTACTTCTGCACGCAGCTCACTAACGGTGCTGTCCAAATTCTCCAACTTGAACTGCAGCTCGACCAGGCTTGATTTCAGGGAGGTAATGTCCTTCAGCAACCTGGTTACGTCGACGTGGTCGAATGTGACAGGCAGCAGCTTGTGCAAATCCTTCGCCACAAAAGTAGGCACGTCGTCAGGGTCGGTCACCTTCAGTAAGGAGATGATGTCCTGGATACTCTTCTCGGTGTCATCCCTTCGCCGAGACGGCATCTCGTCCAACTTGTCCAGGGTTTGATAAAGTAGCCTCTTGCTACCAGTAACGTCTTCTTTGAAGTTTGACTTACAGATCTGCAGAATGCTGAACTCGTCCATGGTGTCGATGGCATGTTGAATAAACGCCAACAGCTCGTTGGCTATGAGTTGCTGTGAACAGCTTAAGCTATAGTATCGGGCGACGTATAGCCATTTATTAAATAATAATTATCTTAATATATAAAATCCTTGCGTTACTGACTGACTGACAGACACGCTGCAGCCGAAACTATTGGGCGCAGGAAACTGAAATTTGGCATGTATGTTCCTTGGTGACCGTAGGGGTGCACTAAGAAGGGATTTCCCGAAATTCCCACGGGATCGGCCAAAACGGATAAATTTAAAAAAAATGCAGGCGTAGCTGCTGGCGTCCTCTAGTTATTAAATACGCGCGTAGCAGCGCACAACACGTCCGCACTCGACGACCGTATTGCGCTGACCGCCGACCTATAAATTCATTCAACGAGACCTTGCGTCATAGCATAGTTCCGTAGTAAAACCCTATCACCTCCTAACACTTAGAATTATGGCTTACCTAGATGAGCCGTTAGTTAGTCCGCCATTCATAGACAAATTTAATGACTTTGAAATCTAAATTAACACATTTTGCAATTTTCTGAACTAGTTACAACCATGATTGGTCTCGTCAGCGAGCAGCGTGGCACATATATAGAGAATGAATGGCGAATGAGCGATTGTTACGGAACAAGATCGAATGATTTGAAAATTGTAAAGGCGTGCGGCATTGGACATTCGATTGTTGATCAATCCATTGTCACTGTCAATTGACTGAAACAAATAACTGAACCAAAATTTGATGCCATTTTGGATAGAAACGCTACATCATTTTCTTTTTTGATTCGAAGTTTGCCGTCCACTCTGTGGTAGAACCATTGCTCCATTGTTTTAGGATTAGGCTATAAATTGCAATCAATTTCAAGAGAGATGAAGAATAATCAATATCAAAAACTTAATCTAACCACGTACCACGTATTTAAATTCCTATACTTAAACTATTGTCGGATCCATTCCTTTGTATTATATATTCAATCATCATTCCTAATATTATTGATGTATTTATAAAACTTTATTCCAAATTTATCACAATGTATGTATGAATAAAGTCATACAAATGCAGTCTACTCATGAGCACAAGACAAACTTACTATTTGCCATTTTATTTATTACAAATTAATCAAATAAATTTTTCAGCCATGTTTACTTTCGAACACATGCTTTTAACAATCTATTCATTTAAAAGATGTTGAGTTTAGGCAACGCTAAGTGACGTTTACGCCTTAAACCTCATTCACTTTCCACCACGGAGACAAGTCAGCGAATATAAGCCACTGACGCCAAGATAAGATAATCTCAATAGCGCAATTGTACGGCTGCCCCTGAGGCCGCATTTGAGTGACATCAACCCGACTGACTACAATTTTATTTTCTTTGTTAATACTCTTGAGACGCCGCTGAGTTTCATAGCTCTAAACCTTTCATGTAAATGTTTCCAATGATACTTCAAGTTACTCGTCAAATACAATTTATTTCTGAGTAATAAAATATGTCGTTCTTTTGGGCTTGTGCACTTTTCTTTATATGAATATCTTCTATAGGAGAGATACATCATAATCATATTTTCATATGACCTTATAACCTTTATAGCATTGTGAATTCAAGGTTAAAATTAGAGCGCAGACCTTTTCAGTATAATCTACCTTCTTTGGTATGCCCTGACTATTGTCAGTCTCTCTAGATTAACTGAAAAGACAATTATTTTTATTTGCTTTCTGCAGACTTACGTATAGGCACAGAGGCACATTTTATTATTTAGCCACATTTCTTCGAGACGATTTAGACAGAGGCGTATGTAAAAAACATGTTAAGTAAAATATTTGTATGTAGTAACACACAAACATTTTGGTACTGTTGCAAGCGCCATGTTCACGAATGTACTAAGTAGGTACAACGGTGAACATGGCGCTTGCAACAGTGCCAAAATATCGGTTACTCCAAACAAAGGTACGTGGTATATATCCGAAAAGACAATTTAAAATAAGTTTAAATGACCACGACAGTTTAAATTCACTCAAACATTTTACTAAATAATTATTAATATTTCACATAATAGAAGGACTACTGAGCACATTGAAAATTAAACCATCATCATGGTCATCATAGCGTTATCTTCGTTGCATATAAGACTTGGAGCCAGAGGTTTTTTTTCTTGTTTAACCAATCATGACACAATAATAGCTTTTCCAAAGAGCGACTGCCGTAAGTCCTCCACAGCACAAACGGATGGCGATATTGTCAGTACGTTCAAGGGTATTGACTCCTAATATTTTAACGGTAGTAGAGCCTTGCTGTTTTAGTATGAATGGGCCAGCTCGACCGGGGAAGTACTACCCTCTCACAGAAAATTGACGTAAAGAGACAGTACCTAAACTGTTGTGTTTCATCCGGTGAGTGAGAGTGCCGGAAGCCCTATCCCCTTCATATTCCTTCTTCCTCATCCCATTCCTCATACTATTCCCTTTCCCAACCCCAAGGGGCGGCAACGCACTTGTGACTCCTGTGGTGTTGCTTGTGTCCATGGGCGGCGGTAATTGCTTACCATCAGGCGATCCATCTGCTCCTTTGCCGCCTATTACTATAAATAATAATAATAACGGCTGTCAAAGATATCCATGAGAACAGAGGCCGTTGACTTAAATTGCTTTCCAAGGCAATTTAATATGCACATAACTTCGAAATATCATTCGGTTCCTATCGCCACTAGTCTATAGCTGCCTGAAAAACATTGAAGATAAAGTATTATTTTAAAAAATTAACTGTATATTAACTTCACTGAAAAGTTCACCAGGTGTAATGTTTTTGATCAAGTCCTCCCCACAAGACATTTAATACTACTATGCTTAATTCGCTTTACAAACTAGCTCACGGTACGTACATAATTCTCGATAAAACTTTAAAAAATATATATACAATAATTTCAATGATGCAATACAAACTTCAAAAGGCATTATTTTCCAGCTACTTAAATATACCTCATTCTTTAATATAAGTATATACATACATACATAGACTCACGCCTGTTTCCCAGAGGGGTAGGCAGAGACTACGGAGCGCCATTTGCAACGATCTTGACATACATATCTCTCTTGCTTCATTCACTCCCATCAGATTCCTCATGCATGCTCTTCTGTTCAGGGTGCTTCTAACCTGTCCTGTTTTTAGGATGTCTCCAATCTGGCCAGAGAACGTCCGCCTAGGTCTTCCCCTTCATCCTGTCCCTTCCACACTTGCCTTATATATCTGCTTGGTCAGTCTTTCGTCACCCATCCTCTCCACGTGTCCAAACCATCTTAGCATAACTTTCTCGATGCTTGTCACTGCATCTTCTTTTACCCCACAACACTCTCTTATCACACAATTCTTTACTCTGTCAGTCAAAGAAACACCACACATACTTCGCAGTGCTCTCATTTCTACAGCATTTATTCTACTTTCATGACTCTTCTACCACACCCAACTATCACTACCATACATAAGAGTAGGTACTAACACCCCTCTATGGACAGCAAAACGTGCCTTTTTGGACACGTTTTGGCTATTCATAAACGCCTTCAGAACTCTATTCACTCTATTACCTGCATTAAATCTTCTTTCAATATCTTCTACATTCTTACCATCTCTTGTTAACAGCGTACCTAAATATACAAACTCATTCACTTGCTCCACTCACTGTCCATCGATCATAACATTACAAGCCGTAA
Organism: Euclidia mi; assembly: GCA_944739405.2. Classification (NCBI taxonomy): domain Eukaryota; kingdom Metazoa; phylum Arthropoda; class Insecta; order Lepidoptera; family Erebidae; genus Euclidia; species Euclidia mi. The sequence continues at coordinate 24,525,538 of OX123181.2, forward strand.
CGCATTCCTCCTTTTCAAAAACCATAACTTTCGTTTTACTTACATTTACTTTTATTCCTTTCCTCTCTAACGCACCATGCATGATTGTTACCATCTCCTGCAACTCCTCCGCTGAAGACGCAAGTATAACCTGATCATCAGCATAAAGGAGGCATTTGACAAGTAACTCATTCATCCTTAATCCACAGTCACTATTTTTCAAATCTTGCAAACAACTGTCCATGAAGAGGTTGAACAGCCACGGCGACGCTACACATCCCTGTCTAACACCTGTTTCGATGATAAACCAATCCGTGTACGACCCATTTATCCTCACACAAGCTCTATAATCTTCATAAAGGGATTTCAGAGCTCGTATGAGGCTGCTGTTCATCCCATACATCGACAGTACCGACCACATTTCATTCCGCACCACTTTATCGTAAGCCTTTTCCAAATCCACGAATGCGCAATAGACCTTTTGACCTTTGGCCAAGAATTTTTCGGCTACGCACCGCAAGGAAAAGACTTGATCCGTGCACCCCATACCCTTTCGGAATCCTGCTTGTACATCCATATTTTCTTGTCGGTTACTTCCATAACTCTATCAATCAGTACCTTAGCATACAATTTGCCAACAATGCTGAGAAGGCTAATGCCTCTATAGTTCTTGCAGTCTTGTTGCGAGCCTTTTCCCTTATAAAGAGGCACAACCACCGCTGTGGTCCAGTCATCAGGTACTCGGCCGGTGCTCGAGCACAAGTTAAATAAGCGCTGCAGCTGACCAACTATGATGCCCTGTCCAGCCTTCAGCATTTCAACTGTAATCCTATCATATCCTGCAGCCTTACCTAATTTCATACTTCCCAACGCCTTCACAATCTCATCCACACCAATATCGCTTTCATCATTACTATTATTACCATTAATTTCGTCGATCGATGTCTCTATCGCCGTTCTTTCAAATAGACCTTCAAAATACTCCTTCCATCTCTTCAGCACGCATGATTCACCATTCAGTATATTTCCATTCTTGTCTCTGATTGACGTGTATTCTGAGGATTGAGTTCTTCCTCGAACTGCACGAACGGATTTCCAGAAAAACTTTATGTTTCTCCGGAAATCTTCAGATAGTCTGCTATCAAACTCATCTTTCTTTTCCTCTTTTTCCTTTTAACAATTTCTTTCACAATTCTTTTTGACCTAACAAACTCCTCTCTTGCTTCATCTATGTCATCACTCGTTGCCTTTCCCATTCTTTCATTTGCTCTGGCAGCCAACCAATCTAACCAAGCTTTCTTCTTCTCTGACACTGCTGATTGTACATCCTTGTCCCACTACCACCTATTTTCCGTCTCTCTTGATCACACCACATACTTCAGACGCTACACATACTATCTCTTCTTTAAAAGATTGCCATAATTCTTCCATATCATTTATGCCATCGAACCTCTCAAATCTTGCTATCAATCTTCGCTTATACTCATCTTTCACATCTTTTTCTTGCAAATTTTCTACTTTTATTTTTTCTAGGACCCTATTTTCATAATGTTCTCGGTGTCGCCATCCTTTAAAGAGTCCACTTATCCGGCTCATCACCAAAAAGTGGTCTGTGTGGATGCCGATCCCTCGATACACCCTTGTATCTAACACATTCTTTCTCAAACGTTCATCTACAATTACAAAATCAATCATACTTCTTCTAACGTTCTTAGCCTCACGCGTATACATGTGTATCCTTTTGTGATCAAACATGGTGTTTGTCACACAAAGGCTCCACTCTAAACAAACCTCAAGCAAAACTTTTCCATTTTCATTCACACTCTCATCACCAAATCCACCTAAAACCCTTTCAAATCCATCTCGTTTTACTCCCACCCATCCATTGAAACACCTAACAATATCAATCTTTCGTTATCCTTACATTTCCTCAAAATCGCTCTTAAGTTCTCCCAAAATTCCTGCCTTTCGTCTTGTTCTTGCTGTGACATACCCGCTACTATATTGACCGGGGCGTAAACCCCTACAATAAAGAGACGAGTAAATCCTACTTTCATTCTCATCCACAATAGTAAAAATAATAAGTATATATGTAGGTATATATGTAGGTATATAAGTATATATGCATACTTATGTATATAAGTACCCACACCAAGAACGTATCTCCAACAACAAGAAACGTCTACCTGAGCGATATCTCGAGCAAATTACTTTCGCAACTTAAAAAGTACCTGATACTTTTTAACCCCTCTTCATATAACACAAAGGCTGTCAGAAAAGTTCTTACAAATAGTCAGCCATTATTCAGTAACTATTGAAATAACAACACAGGGCAAGACGTTTTCAAGTGACACATTTTACTCAAAACTCTTTTATAGTCTTTTTTTAATTTATCCATTTATAGAATCACGCATGTAACCCCGAAGGGGTAGGCAGAATAATGTTACACCCACATTTCGCCATGAATTTTCAGGTGCCAGGTAATAGGGGGCGAGCCCATTGCCGTTACTGGGCACATCACCAGACTCCGTGCTGCTACTGAGAATTCAGAAAAACTCAGTAACACTTTTTTCCGACCCGGAAATCAAACCCGGGACCTCCGATCAGCAGACGCATACGCTATCGACTGGACTACGGAGGCAGTCTCTTTTATAGTAAAAGTTTAAAAGTGAAGTGGGCTGGGAGGAAGGGGTATTCATTTTATATTTCAATTAATTAACGTTGTTCTTAGCGAGTTTAATCCCGTATTCATGACACAGACTTAATAAGTGAGTTGATTCAAATTGCAAAACTGGCAATTCAACAGGCGAATGCGCTCGTAGTATATTTGCTATTACAGTAATGTAGGCTATTTTTTAATTTTATGTTTGACCTCTGTGTCATTTTGGGTTATGATGGTACGATGGAAGAATGAACTCTTTTAAAAAATCTTTATAAAATTAATATATTTAGTTCAGCGTCTCTCATCAATTATCGAGACAGCATAAATAAATGTATGCCATTTTTAATAAACAGCATATTATTTTATTTAAGTATATGCTGCCTCATAAGGTCTATAGTATAATCGTACAGTGAGTAGTTTCATATTTATCACTTAATTATGTAGTGATTATTATGATATATACGAGCTCCTAAAAATAAGAAGATAAATTCTACAAAAGGTGCCAAAATCACACAAGCTAATTTAAAACCAAGTATAACTCCCTATTTCTGCTGATCAAAATTACCTTTTGTCCGAGACATTCAACCCAATCAAACAGGGTCATCGCTAGCTCAAACACGAATATAAAAAACAAGGAACATGCAATACAATTGGTCCGAGTAGCAGTCCCGGTAATATCGCACACCACACAAAGGACGGAGGTAAAACAGACTACTGAACGCGATGTCCCCTAGTTTTTGTCTAACAAAGCCTTAGCTCGTACAGACAGCTTAATTTTCGAATTCACTACATATTCGCAAAGGTATTTTATACGTTTCAAATACGTGTTTCAGGTTTATGCAATTGTTGCTATCAAACATGTGTATAGGATATTTAAGTTTCTTTAGCTTTGTGATGTGAAGTATTCTAGGAATATCTTATGCATAATATCCTTAAAAGACAAAGGGAATCTTCTAAAAAATGACGCTGCGGCAGCTGCTGTAGTTGTCTCTAGATGACGTTAGGAGATGATACGCCTTTACCAGCATTAGGAAATAAACACTTTCTGCTACTTATTCAAAGTAAAAACTTGAACGATAATAAATACTAATATTAAGCAATTTTATATATTCAAGTAGTGACCTACTTGAATATATAAAGTTCAACGAGACACCCATTTCATACAGGAAGCTGTCTGATTTTTTTTATATTATATCTTAATATATAAAATCCTTGCGTTACTGACTGACTGACAGACACGCTACAGCCGAAACTACTGGTCGCAAGAAGATGAAATTTAGCATGTATGTTCCTTGAGGAGTGTAAGGTAGCACTAAGAGAGGATTTTACGAAATTCCTCCCCTAAGGGGGTAAAACAGGGGGTCAAAATTTGTATGAAACTTTTTATTCCTTCGATGGATTGACTTCAAACTTTGTATATTAATTTCTCAAACGACGATAGTGAACACTAAGGATTACTTTTCTAGAATTTTCTCCATTAAGGGGGTAAGATGGGGGGTCAAAGTTTGTATGTAACTTTTTATCTCTCTAATGGATTGACTTCATACTTTGTATATTGGTTCCTCAAACGACGATAGTGAACACTAAAAATTAGTTTTTCGAAAATTCCTATACTCAGGGGGTAAGAAAGGGGTTCAAAGTGTGTATGAAACGAAACTTATTATTCCTTCAGTGGATTGACTTCAAACTTTGTATATTGGTTCCTCAAACCAAATTACTACAGTTCACTATCGTAGTGAACTGTAGTAATTTGGTTTTTGAAAATTCCTACCCTCAGGCGGTAAGATAGGGGGTCAAAGTGTGTATGGAACTTATTATCCCTTCAGTGGATTGACTTCAAACTTTGTATATTGGTTGCTCAAATAATGATAGTGAAAACTAAGAGATAATTTTTGGGAAATTCCACCGCAAGAGGGTAAGATTGAGGGTCAAAATTTGTATGTAACTTTTTATTCCTTTAGTGGTTTGACTTCAAACTTTGTATTTTGGTTTGTCAAATAACGATAGTGAACACAATGAGATATTTTTTTTTAATTCCAACCTTCAAGGGGTAAGATAGGGGTTCAAAGTGTGTATGTAACGAAACTTATTATTCCTTCAGTGGATTGACTTGAAACTTTTTATATTAGTTTCTCTAATGACCTTAGTAAACATTAAAAAAATCTTTTTGGAATTTCTTACCCTAAAGGGTAAAAAGTTAAAAAGGGGAGCCGGTATTTGTATGGAACTTTTTTATTACTTCATTGGATTAACTTTAAACTTTGTATATTGGTTGCTCAAATGAAGTTAGTGAACAATAAGAAAATCTTTTTGGAAATTCATACCTTATTTGAAAAAGAAATCAGCATTTGTATGAAACCTTTTTACGCCTTCAAGGGATTAATTTCACACTTTGTTTATTGGATCTGCAAATGACGTTAGCGGACACAAAGACATTTTTTATCAAATTCTTCCCCTAAGAGGGTAGAAAAGTGAGTCAGAGTTTGTGTAAAACCCTTTTAATTTTCAATGAAATCACTTCAATCTGTCTGTATCTATAAAATACAGACACGCTACAACCAAAACTACTGAGCGCAAGTAGGTGAAATTTGGCATGTATGTTCCTTAAGGTGTGTAGGGGCGCACTAAGAGAGGATTTTGGAAATACCTACCTTAAGCGGGTTAAACAGGTTTTCATAATTTGAATGACACTTTTAATTCCTTCAATGGATTAACTTCAAACCTTGTACTTTGGTTCCTCAAATGAAGTAAGTGAACACTGAGAATGTATTTTTGGAAATTCTTACCCTAAGGTGATCAAAAGGGAAGTCATAATTTGCATAGAATCTTTTATGCCTTCAAGGGATTAACTTAACATACTTTGTTTATTTGACCCGCAAATGACGTTAGCGAACACATAGACATTTATTTTGGAATTTTTCCCCTAAGGGAAAGGGATTCAGAGTTTGTGTAAAAACTTACACTAAAACTTATTATATTATACTTATATTTTGTCAATGGAATCATTTCAATCTGTGTATATAAAATCCTTGCGTTACTGACTGACTGACAACCACATTACAGCCGAAATTACTAGACGCAATAAGGTGAAATTTGAGGGTACGGGTGTTTGAACCAAATATTTTATTTAACCGTAATTTACGCGTGCGAGGCAGCGGGCAAAAGCTAGTCTAAGATAAAATATCCGAAAATTTCTAGAGGCCAAACAAAATTGTCTCTAACCTAATAGTGTTCATCTCCATCGAAATCTTGGCGGCGCGCGCGTTCACACAACAGAAGCTTTAGCAACAAAAAGGGGCAACAGGAATGCAAACAGCCCTACAGCGATATTGTCCGTTATGCGAATACTGATTCATTGCTGGACTGCCATTTTTTTTATAAGCTTTGACATAAGACTCCCCGTAATCATTGTCAATGATCTGGGACCGATATCTGATGACGTGCTCTCTGTACGGAGCAAGCGATAATAATTTACAATTTAATACATACGTAACTTCGAAAAGTGAGAGGTACACTATGCAGTGCAATAATTGTTATGCTAAACCACTGTCAGTCTATCATTGTATTGTGATTTCTCTATCGTTGTATCGCTGCTCACTTGGTAAAGTCAATTATTCTTATCTTTAGGTTCTTCTGATTCAGCTTCATAGACTGACGAATATTACGAATTTTATTATTTATATCTGGAAAAGCTTTTCCTTTGTTATCTCAAGACAGATGACATGTTTATCTTGCTCACAATGTTTTAAATAGTGGCTTTTTCATATTCCTTAAAAACACTGACTAAAATACTAAAAAAACTTAATTATAAAAGTTTTGAAGTCGTTGATCCTTTATTTGATTCTCCAATTATTTGAATACGTTGTATTTTGCCGTCGCTCGGTAGTGTAGACGGCGAGTCTATAATTCTGATGAAAATCCAAAGGGGTAGTGCAATTTAATTCTTTGGACCAGTGTCAGTTTATTCAGGGGTTCTGATTTACCATAACGTCTGTCAAAGATCTTCACTATAGCTGGGGCCGATGGCTTAACTTGCGCTCTAAGGCATGGCGTAATCGGTCATTAAAAATTTGATGCGCACATACCTCTGAAAAGCAATTGATGCACGCTGTGGATAGAATCCGCATAGCGTCCGTTTTTCCCTCGCTACGTCCGCGGACAAACGGCATTCATTCATGAAAAAGTTAATACTATGCCAAATCTGCAGGCCGATTCAGAATGTCACGACAAGTAATCGTACGATATGTCAAATTATTGTCCTCGTCTTTTAGCTGCCTATCAGAGATATTTTGAACAAATATTCATTTATTTCGATTTATTTATTATTTTACTTCATACTGAATGCATAAAATTGATAGGCAATGCGATAGTTTTGACAAAAAATGAGGTAGCTCGTTTGACAATTAACGGAATCGAATGTCAAATGAGATATCGAACGATTCTGAATCGCCCCCCTGGTTAGACTAGTACATGGACACCGGTCATCAAGGCGAAATACATGGATGCGATAACGGTAGAGCGATGATGATAATTATGTCGATTTATATTATTACAGAGTTCAAATAAGAAATAACGCAGTTATTGCCTTTATTTTCAAGATCACAAAAATCCCCTTGGTAAGCAGAGTGTAGTTGAAATAAATATCACATTGTAGACAGTCTTGTAGTGTTTGTCAGGTCAGTATTGCCTAAAATACATCATATTTATTTGTATTGGTTGACCTGTTTAACTTGAAACACATGTCATACATAACCTCAAATCAGTAATTGTTTGACTTGTATTGTTGAAATCTAACTTGAATCAGTTGTTGTTAGAATTAATAAGTCGGTTTGATTGGATATATAACAGTTGTAAGTGTCAATAATTTAGTTAATTTTGTTAATTGCATATATTGAGTTTGAAACATTATAACTTTTGGTAGCCAAAATTTATGTTTAGAGTCTGGGCTAAAATTGAGTAAGGTTTGCAAAGGTCAGTGGAAACTATTAATTCATCAGACTTTAGCCCAGGGCAAAGATCTAAACACTTATACTGTGACTGCACAGTGATTATACTTATTTCAACTTATCTTAGATCTCCTGGTGATGTTCTTGAGTGGACCTATAAAATTACACTCATAATTTTGGCCAAAATAATGACGAAATCGTTATAGTTACCAGTCCAATGATCAGGGTTTTCTTCAAATAAGTCCTCGGACAACAAACACGTGCACGGATTCACACAAGTTTTACAATGTTCAATATGTTACAAGTTTATCTTTTATCACAAAACTATTCGCGAAGCTACCAGGATGGGCTTTCAAAAAGGTGATAAATAAAATTCAATTCCAAAACGCAAAAAAATACAAAACTGCGTTAGCGCAAGAAAAAAATTCTTATACCGGGCCCGACCATGAATCAAAAAAAGTTAGCCCCGTAAATCTTCCCACACAACCGCATCCAAGCTCTCGGCCTAACCTCTCCGCTAGTACCCAGACAGGAGCGTTTCATCAACGTCCTGCCGTCTCCAATTTAATAACATTTCCCGTGGGAACCTCGCAAACTTTATTAGCTGACCATAAAACTGAATGCAGACCGCTAGCCAGGAGCCAAGCAAACTCCAACCAGACTACAGCACCTATCATATTTTACTACCTTTGACGTCCCTCTGCTTGTAGTTTAACTGCTGTTTGAGGAGGTACTAGTCGAGATAATGGCGTAGACGAAATATTTTGTGGTCATACTCCCTGCATTTTTATTTTCTTGAATCGCAGGACAGTCTCAAGATTGGCTACGGACTGAGAGGGTCTAATTTTTTTATTTTTAAATCTTCAAGCTCTAATACCTTTCTAGATCCCTACAAAGTACATGTAGCCTATGTTTTGAGTTTTCTAACGCGTGAATTGACAAGCACGTGGCATTACTTTGAGATATTTGATATCTTTTATAATCGACTAAATTATTCAACTTATCAGCGAGTCACAAATTACCTTAAAATAATACAAAAAATCTGCCACCTCATTACTTTACCCCGTCATAATTAATTGGTATTATAGAACGTGGCTATTCCAAAGGTGATATTATAAAAGTTTTCGCAGCTATAGTTGGCAAAGCGATTGCTTAGAGATTTATATTTTCTCCATCATTAAGAGTAAAGAAACATTTCTGTATTTTTGCTGAGTCAGAGGTTTAGTTTGATGGGCGAGTAAAACTTTGAGTGTTACCAGTCACTTTCAGAAATGCCTAGGGATTATATTGCTAAGCGATTTTTGAGCAGTTGTTTGCTATTAATGATACATGGACTATTAAGGCTTTATTACCGTCATAATATGATTGCAATCTAAGCATAATATTCTATGAAACTACTATTTAGGTACCTATATTCTTAAACTGTCTGCTGGTAATGTACTTGCGACTAAATCATTAATCTAATTTTGGTGTTGTTGCGTTTAAAGACTGATTTAACTTTTAAATGAGTTTCTTTATTCATATTGCACTTCCATTTCCATAAACAAAATAATATCTTAATATATAAAATCCTTGCGTTACTGACTGACTGACAGACACGCTACAGCCGAAACTATTGGGCGCAGGAAGCTGAAATTTGGCATGTATGTTGCTTAGGAACCGTAAGGGTGCACTAAGAAGGGATTTCCCGAAATTCCCACGGAATCGGCTAAAACGGGTAAATTAAAAAAAAATGCAGGCGTAGCTGCTGGCGTCCTCTAGTAATATAATAATGTTTGTAAACTATTCCAGTGCATGAGCTGGACTCCTTCTCACTATAAAAAGGGTTAGCTGATAGCCAACCCCGCTAGCCCGGTATGGATTGAAAGACTACACTTGCTTTTCGAGAAGATTTCGAAGAACTTTCCGTGATGATGATGGTGATGACACACTTTTCCTCATACAGTTTTCTTTCCGATGGTTCGACAATGAACCATTTAGTTATTTGATGGTATGACCATCAATAGAAGTAGCTGCCGGCAACAGCTCAGCGTTCTTATAAAAAGAAGTGGATGAATGCGGGAAAATCGAAACCGTATGCGAAATCATGGGGTAAGCATAATTATGTCCAACTGTGTGTGTTATTTCATCTTAAATTATGACATCAGTAAGTGCCACAACAACGTACATATGTCTTCTTTTACACAAAAAATGAAGAATTTTGTTATGAAAAGGTTTAATTGTATTCGTGCCATAAACAGGATAAAATTTATAATTTGTCGAACAAAACAGAACAAGCTTAGTACAAGATCCTCTATCATAAACAGTACATCGGTAGCTGCAAGTAAATAACATTAGCATAAAATTTACGAGCCATCATTCCCTTATCAAACTTTTATTACCATTCAAGTGTTATACTGTGTCTTGCCAAAATATTTGAATAACAACATCACATAAAAACAAGCAAAAATAACTACTGTGAGCCAGGAAGAAGTTCTAAAGTGAATCATCAATGTTTATCAAACGATACAAGGTTTATTTGTTAAGTAATTTATGTTTATTATTTGTTTCGGTCTGGTCTTTGTCACATACGATGTTGTTTAAGACATCAAATTACGAGGACTCTTGTGCGTAGTACTAAGTATTCAATCCTCACACGGGATAAAGCTAAAAAAAAGGTTTACTATTGTTTAACAAAAAACGTATGACAAAAGATCATTTTACAAACAACGTTTGAAAAATAAAATAAAAAACATTTTTATGTTAAACGGTTTTATTACAATTAAAAAATATGTAGGTTATGTACTAAAAGCTAAAAAATAATTCTGCAAGTCCTAGCTACCAGATCGCACCAATCTTCTCATCAATCTGGGGTATTGATCAGATAAGTATAAAATCGTTGGGCGCGTGAAATTTTTATCAAAATGTTTACTCTGGATACGCTACGCCCAACGATTTTATATATACCTAGGACTTGCCGAATTATTTTTTAGCTTTTAGTACATAACCTACATATTTTTTTATTGTAATAAAACCGTTTAACACAAAAATGTTTTTTTATTTTATTTTATTTTCAAGTTTTTAGTTTTGTTGTTAATTCATAGTGAGCCCTATTCTACCAATCAAGCCCTTTCATTCGATACCTATATTGAGTTATTTGTGAAAAATACGTAATCCGCCATTTTGTGGCGGAAGACATCTTGGATTTTTCATAGTGAGCTCTATTCTACCAATCAAGCCCTTTCATTTGATACCCATATTGAAGTATGTGTGAAAAATATAATTCGCCATTTTGTGGCGGCGGCCATTTTGGTTTCTTCATAGTGAGCTCTATTCTACCAATCAGGCCCTTTTATTTGATACCCATATTGAGGTTATTGCGAAGAAGTATGTGATCCGCCATTTTGTATCGGCGGTCATCTTGGATTTTTCATAGTGAGCTCTATTCTACCAATCAAGCCCTTTCATTTGATACCCATATCGAGGTTGTTGTGAAGTAATATGTGATCCACCATTTTGTATCGGCGGCCATCTTGGATTTACAATCATAAAGAATATATTATGTTGTATTGTCATCAAGATTAAGAGTGTGTACCAAATATCAGATCAACCCGTCATCAAGAAGGGGGTGAAATTCCAATTACTAAATTTGACCCAAACAAATAAACAGGTCAAGCTAAATAAAACCGTTCAAAACCGAATCATTTCGTCGGTCGAATCACGAAAAGGCGTAACTGTGTTTTAGTAAATTTTACAGCAGAGCCATTTTTATGAAATCATCACGTTATATACTGTCATAAATTTATGTCTTAAGATTTAATGTGCTTGATATGATATTTATGTTAATATGTGGCTAAGATTGATCATATTATTAACTGTAGTTTCAGTGTACTTTAGTTATAAGGATATTTATATTTTTTTGAAAAACGTTTCACTTACACCTTTTCGTGATGTACCCCTAATATCAGTCATTTCACTTACGTCCACGTAGGTATTGCTTTAAGTGAAATTGAAGACATCGGTATGCATTAAAATATTTTTCTTTCATCAAATAGAGTGATGTATTCTCTGTGTAAAGAAAGATCACCTAACGAATCAATCAATCAGCCTATCGCAGTCCACTGCCGAACATAGGCCTCTCCCAACACGCGCCACAGTACACGGTCCTCAGCCCTCCGCATCCAGTCTGTCCCAGCCACCTTTATCAGGTAGTCGGTCCACCTAGCTGGGGGTCGCCCTACCTTACGCTTGCCGAGGCGTGGTCTCCACTCTAAGACACGCTTGCTCCATCGGTCATCAGTCCTTCTACAGATATGGCCAGCCCACTGCCCACTGCTGAGCTTACTGGTTCTGTGAGCTATGTCGGTAACTTTGGTTCTTTGCCGGATAACTTCGTTTCGGATTTTATCCTTCAAAGAGACGCCCAGCATAACCCGTTCCATAGCTCGCTGCGTGACTTTTAGTTTGTGCTACTAGCTACTAGTGAGAACCCATGTCTCGGCACCGTAAGTCATAACAGGTAGAACGCATTGGTTGAAGACTTTGGTCTTCAGGCATTGCGGTAGGGGCGAAGAGAAAACTCGATGTAGCTTGCCAAACGCTGCCCAACCCAACTAGATCCTGTGGTCGATTTCTTTCTTGAAGTTTTTTCTACCAAGCTGGACTACTTACCCAAGGTAGACATACTCTTGAACAACTTCGAGCATCGATCCGTCGACATAAACCGGTCCCGGCACAATGTGTTCGTTGAACATAATCTTGGTTTTATCCAAGTTCATGCCGAGACCGACCCGTCGAGAGGCTCCATTTAGGCTGTGCAGCATCTCGCTCAGCTCTTCCAGTCTCTCTGTCACGATGACAATATCGTCGGCAAACCAAAAGTGGGATATGTACTCGCCATTAATGTTTATGCCCAGTCTAGTCTAGCGTCTTAACGACGTCTTCGAGTGCGTTGGTGAAGAGCTTAGGGGATATAACATCCCCCTGCCTCACTCCTCTTCGCAACTCAACGGGGCTAGTTTTACTGTCCTGGAGCTGGACGGTCATAGTGGCCGTGTCGTACAAACATCTCAACACCTCGATGTAGCTCTGGTCTTCTGTACAATCTGCCGAACAGTATGGATATGGTCTACGGTGCTGTAACCTTTTCGAAACCCGGCTTGTTCCGGTGGCTGGAAATCGTCGAGTTTTCTGGCGAGGCGGTTTGTTAGGACTCTCGAGAACCACTTGTAGACGTGGCTCAGGATGAAATAAGTCTATAGGTTTTCAACAGGGTTTTATAACCTTTTCTGAAAAATAGAACCACAGCACTCCCACTCCACGCCTGAGGTGTTAGGCCTTGGTGGGTAACGGAATTGAACAGGCTCGCCAGATCTTTCAGAACTGCTGTCCCACCTGCTTTTTAGAGCTCTATGGTGATTCCGTCATCCCCTGGAGACTTGTTGTTCTTAAGCTGCTCGAGAGCCACTCTAACCTCGCCCTAGTTGATATCAGGGATGTTCTCCGTGTAATGGCGCGTGAGTTGGGCCCTGTGGTCATCATCGCTGGGTCTCGTAGGTTTAGGCATCCGTGTTGCGTACAAATCCTTGTAGAAACTCTCAATTTTGAGCGAGAATCTCGAACTTGGAGGTTACGGTTTTGCCATCCTCAGTAATGAGTTTCGACAGATGAATTCTCCCAAGCTGGCGAGCGAAGACTTTGATGCCTCGATTCTGTTCAATCGTAGCCGTAATGGCACGGGTATTGAAACATCGGAGGTCACGTCGCACCAGCTTCCGGATCTTCCCGTTAAGGTTTCTTCCATCCGTCGAAGACGTCTGCGCATATGACTTTCCTCTTCTTTGCCTCATAAGTTCGAGAGTCTGGAGCGAGAGTTTACTTTGATTGTTAACGCTTTTTCCGGGCTACACCCTTCCAGACACGTCCTGTAGTGTTTTGACCACAGCGTCGGTTTTCTCGTCAACAGTGTCATGGGTTTCCAGCAGTTACAACAGAAACGAGTTTCGACAGGTCTTGGTTTCACTCGCGCAAAATTATGTTACGCCTCTTCGTGAAAAAACATTATTATGCATGAACAGGTGTAACTAGCGATATGTCCCTTTGTGAGTTTTTGAATTAGAAGGAAAAGTAGATAGGGCTTTTCGCAACGGTCTATAAGGGCGGTTTCATTGCAATTTTGGCTACGCCTCTTCTTGACATACTGAAACTTGACTTATAAATGTCGATGGTGCTAATATCTCAAAATCAAAATTTTTTTTGTATACGCCCTTTCGTTATTTGACCGACGATTTGACAAACTTTCATTTCGCAAACATATTACTTTAAAAACAATCATTTGACATAATACAGCTTTCGCAAATGTTTTACTTAGAAAATAAATAAACTGTTACATTTTTATTTCAAAAATAATCAAATGACTAAATAATTCGTTTGCAAAATTGGTGATAGTACAAAAAGTTAGAAGAAAAATTATTAGTTTTTAAAAATAACTAATTTCTAACCAATACTTACGCGAAATTTTGAAAATATTAAATTGCATGGTTGCAATTTTAATCTTGGACAGATTATTTATAGTCAAGTAATCATTTTGTATTATTACTAATTCCATAGAAACTTGAGTATTTTAAAAACATACACAATGCTTGAACTAAGCGAAATAAGTAGAATTCGGTTCTGACACTCGCCGGCCGCTGCCGCGGCACGCTCGCTTCGCTCGTTCGGCTCATGCGTTGTGGTCGCAGTTCTCACAAAATATTTCTTATAAATATTTTGAATTGAATTGAATTGAAATTAACCTAACCTAACCAGCCATTGTTTCAGTTGACTCTACACAAACATTGTTGTATTAACGTAGATTTTGGTTAATAAAATATTTACCAAGCAATGCATTTTGTCAAATGTTATTTATGTTTTACGTTGTTTTGCCAACTAACATGTTTAAAAAATAATTAATTTGTAAATTAATGTTTTAGCATAAAAAAATTCTTTAGTAAATATATTGTCTAATGAGTAGTTTATTAAACAATAGTTTGTAAAATAACAAATTTATCAAGTATCATTTTGACAAATGTTATTTTTCAAATGAAATTTTTTTATTTGTTTTTTGTCAAATGATCGGACACCAATATATATACTTATTAAACAAATCAAAAGTTTGCAAATAAAAAGCATGAAAATGAAAAGTTCAGGGGCATTCAAATCTATGACTTAAACCACGACGGTTGCGACGAAACTTGTTATAAATGTATCAATTTAACTTTTCTTAGATAGCATCGGTAACTTTACTCTTGCCCTTTGACAGTCCCTTCTAATTTCATATCGGGCAACTTCAATGATTAATGTTTCGAAACAATTCATAATATCTGCGGCTTTTTTAGGGTAAATAAATGTTTACATAAATTATTTGGCACAAACCTGCGCCTCGTTTTATAAAAGCCAGTTTATTTTCGATTTACAAAAAAAATTTGTTGTTTCGTAAAATTTGGGCTGGTGTTTAAATGGTTAAGTTTTTAATAAGCATTGGCTGTATTTTAATTTGTGGTTATACATATTTAAAGTTACTTGCTATAAAATAGCTAAATAGCGGTGAGAACCCTGTGGTGTACGTAACGGACTGCCAAGACGATGTTCTCGGGTTTGATCCTCAAATACCCCGGGCATACACCTCTGACTTTCCAAAGTTATGTGTGCATTAAAAAAGTTTATTATTGCTCGCTTAATAGTGTGCCCGGTAGATGGCAATCCTCAGGAACACAAGGGCGTATTCATTTAATGACATTTTGTCTTTGACTAATACCTCGGTAACCTGTACTCCATTCTTTGTTAATCTATCGATGAAAACTTAAGGGTAGTAATGAGCCAGAAATTAAAAAACGGCACTGAAAATAATATACTGCTGTAGCTTACTGCAAGAAATCAAATAAATCTACAGCTGTCTAATTAATTACCTCCACTTGTGCTCGTAGTACTCTTGGGAATACGCCGAATGACTTGAATGCACGAATTTTGTAATAGCTTAAGCCATTAACGTCGCCTCGCCGCTGCTGCGAGTTTGATTCTTGCAAGAGACAAGTGTCTATCTGTTATAATAATGTCTATTATGTACTCTGCAAAAAGAAAATCTAATTTTTAAATAAATTTATTAGAAAGATACTTTAAGATACACCAGTAAAGTAATTAACCGAAAAATTATAAATAAAAAAACCCGTTTACATAGCTTTTATTTCATAAAAGCTACATGGTTTTCACTCGAAAAATAGACATGTAGAGAACCACTAATAACAAATCTCTCAAACGGCTTACGTCATTGAATATTAACATCAATCGATAACAAATAATATCTGAGCTTATTGACTTAATAAGAACAGTATTGACGCACCGCTGGACGCATAATTCGATTAACTACGCACACAAACATATATGTATGCACTTCACTAATATAGTACTGACAAGCTTATACAGGTAGAGACAAGATCTTGCGTCACTCAATAGGCAAGCGAACCAGCCAAACGACACTAGACTAATTTCGCATGCCATTAACACCCTTACGTGGCATTGATATGGCTGATAATTGAATACATATGGAGTATTATGAAGCAAGTCGAGCGAGCTATACAGGTTATAGACACAATGAAAGCAAATTGTGCTCAAATCGTAAATATTTTACGAGCGATACAGTAACGGCTTTCGCATGCGAGTCGTGGGACAAGGTATAGTTTGCACACAGATTTAATAGTAAGTACGGTGGATACGCGTTATTATGCGACATTCATATACGGATTGATGAATGTTTATCTTTCAGGAGGTAGGTAGAGGTACACATTAAACTTTTTTATGATTGAAGCCCTATGTAACAATAGGTGAGGTAATGGCCATCTACTGGACAAAATTCTATATTTCTGGTAGGAATAACATACATATATACATACATATCATCACGCCTTTTGTCCCCGAAGGGGTAGGCAGAGGTGTATTTCTACACCCACTCTTCGCCAGATATACTTTAGTCCCACGTAATAAGGGGCGAGCCTATTGCCGTACCGGGCACATTTCCAGACTCCGTGCTGCTACTGAGAATTTCGTGACAGAAAAACCCAATAACACTGCCCGACCCAGGAATCGAAACCTGGACCTCCCGATCCCACGCGCACATTTATGCCGCGAGACCAACGAGGCAGTCGTATAGGGTTTGATGTCGACTTTTCCGTCTCTACGCAAAGATGGTATTTGCATCGTGTTATCCCTTAGTCGCCTCTTACGACACCCACGGGAAGATAGGGGGTGGTGACACTTGTATTCTATGCCGTCAACCACACGGCAGGAATAAAGTACGAATTAACGAGATAAGATTCCATGCACGACCTTGTTCTAAAATTATATGATGATTATTGAAGCTACCTTGACAATCTTGCGATTGCACTTATGGCTGTTATCTGGGATTTCTTAGAATTTGATATTAAATCTGTCGCACTGAGAGTAATTTCATGAATTGCCTTTATAAATATTCTATCAGCAGACATAAAGATCGCCTGAAAACAGAACAACAATTTACTAATCGCATAGACTGTTCTCTTGGGTGGAGAATCGCAGCCACAAACTGTGTGCAGTACTCAAGGGTGAGATGACCCTTTTAGCCACTACGGCAACCGTAAGGGTGTCAATTTCGCTCATTACAGCTAAGAAGCTTTAATGAGCGAAATCTAAATAGCAGTCGTTATTACAAAGTCAGTATCCTCAAATATTCTAACCGGTCTAAATTCTTAAACTGTTTTTGTATTTCTGGGTTTTGGAGTTCCAATGTCAGTCCCATTCGATTACCTGGACTCCAAATCACAAGCTTGAATGCAATATTGAAGAAAAAAACGTCATCAAATGACACAGTTATATGTAAATTATGTGGTACTTATAATATTACTAGATGAGCGCGCGGTTGCATCCGCGTTATTTAGGGCTACTGCTCAGCCCCTGTGGCGTATATCGTGATGTTATATAGCCTATAGCCTTGCTCAATAAATGGGCTATCTAACACCGAAATATTTTTTCAAATTGGTCCAGTGGTTTCTGAGATTAGCGCCTTCAACCAAACAAACAAACAAACTCTTCAGCTTTATATATTAAGATTAGATATTAGATTTGCAATACGCCTCATATGCAAGTCCCCTAAGTCACGTAGGTATAAGAAATTAGAGTACATCAAGCCGTTTGATGACGTAACGAAGGCTTGCCATAAAAAAGATCGAGGTTTTATTGCCACTGTTGTAGTGGCACGCCAGGCGACAGGAAGTGCTAATGTATTACCGACTTAGCCTTTCCAGACTTTAAGTACTACATAAAACACCAATTACCTTCCATGTAGACGTATATTTAGGTTTTGTGCTCAATATCAGTGTAGGTAAAAGTCGTGGCGTATTACTGTGAGCCTTGAATTCAAATGATGACAGAATTACGCAATCGAATATTGATTAGGCTTATTAGGCGGTCCAGGGGTTTACTTACCTGATACCGTCGTATCCTACGAATAGGGGCGTAACTGCATAATAGCTACTTTTCGGGAGACACTTTTTTGTGTTTAATTAAATTAAATGTGAGAAAATATGTATTAGTGGTTTAATATAATGTGTATTGGTATTTTATGGTTTGGTTAGCATTATTTTCAATAAATTATCTTTATAGTTTATACGCATTTTGTCCCTTAAACCCTTTTTCTCCGTTGTGTTAAGGCTTAGTAGGTCTAAACTTGAGCAATAAGTTACATTATGCCTTTTATCTGCGGAAATGTCGAGGCCACAACCGCCTTAATGCCCTGTATATGTTTTTATTATGCGTGTTTTTATTCGTATGGCACATGAATTTGTGTATAATAACTATTTTAACATTACTAGGAATATGTGAATGTTATAAAAGAAAATAATTATAGAATTACGATAATTAATTCAAAACAAAATCTGACTTAGTTAACATATTTACTTTGGTAAACATTAAAACAACCGAATCATATAAAAAAATATATTTGTGTGGAAAAACCTTTATCTTTAAACAATCAGAGCTTAATATTAAAATACACGTAATCGTAATCACAATCAGTCCTTACAATCAAATACACATAATTAAAATCAGTCTTTAAAAAAATTGCACAGAATCACAATCGGTCCCTGCTTAAAATAATATTGCACATAATCAAAATCACTTCTTAAAATCAAATTGTATGTTGTGAAAATCTGTATGCAAATTCAAATTCAGTCGTCTTCTTCATTAGAACTGCCAGAAATATTGGCATCACCAGCTTGCTCATGAGGCAATGTTCTAAAGAATGTGTGGTATTCTTCTGGAATTATTTTAGCCTCACACATTGACATAAGGTCTTTATATTTATCAAAATTTACTTTTAATGGTAATTCATTTACTGGCATGACTTCCGAAACTACATTTTTTTTCCCTCTAGTACCCTTTCTTAATGTAGTGATTTTTTTGTAATCCTCATCCAGTTCATATTTATATTTAAGAACGTTTATGTTGTCCTTGCTAATATTCACCTCTTTGATTTTGTTCCATGCAACTTTTTCACCATCATCATTCTTTAACCAATTCTTACCATCAAGCAATTTACGATAGTTATAAATATCAGCCAAGGTCATTTCTTTTACCCTATAAGTTTCTCCTGTTGTTTTTGCCCATCTGATTAGGTTGACCCATTGATCTGGAGTATATATAGTTTTTTTGCTGGCAGCTCCTTCTATAACAGAATGGACACTGTCTCCTTCATTCTGCGTATGACCGACTTCGAGAAACCTATGGGTAATAGATTCAATGTCAAATGTTCCTACGATGTGTTGATAAAAAGCGAAAACTATACGGTTACGGTTCTGCCCGGAACAGTTATCGGACCAAAATTTAAATGTTTTTGCACCTTCGTCAATCTTTGATTTAATAAACAAGTTTAAACCGCTACTTATCTCATTGGCTCCCTTTTTACCGATCACTTCTGTCCACATGTAACAAAATCCACTTTTTCGGGCTACGTCAAAAACAGTAAAATCATAAATATTAAGTTTCCTCTTGTAATAAAATATACTCACGTTTCCAAAAGGACAAGTCAATATTTTTTGCATATCGAAAGTGGCGGTTACCACACTGAGGTCTCCTTCAGCTTCGGTTTTATCAGCCGCCTTAATAGTCCTCGCCAAGTTTTTACGTTGCATGTGCTGATCTTGCTCATTCTTTTGAGTTTCAGTTGGCTCTCTGGTATTATTAAATGCATGGCATTTGTCGCATTGGTCTTTTTTGGGAGTATAAAAGGCAATATTAAAATTAGTGTTGACAATATCCTGATATTGGCGCAATGTAGCCATTTGAGAGCTGTAAATTTGTGGATCAAACCACTCAGTATACAATTCATGGAGTCGCTTGTAAGAAAGTTGTCCATCAAGGTATTTTTTCGTACTACTTTTTCTACAGTAGTGCGATTCTACAGGTGCAAGTGAAAGAATATGATTTTTCACACTGTCTACAATTATTTCTTTTATCTTCTTTGGTCGATTATGGTGCTTTCCCCTTAAATCCACTAAAATGTGCTCATTGGTCGCAGTATCCCGTTTTTTAAATGAACTTCTTATAATTTTTTCGCTGATCGATAACGTATTTAAAAACATTTTACGACATACTAAGACGCTTTCATTATTGATTGGTAAACTATAGACTCTCGTCTGTGATCTATTAGGACCTTCGGCTTTAATTCTCTTCGGTTTGTGGCTCTTTACGAATTTTAAAATAAATTCCCACTGCTTTTCGTGACTCCCTATCTCCCAAAAACAATTAAAAATATGTTGCCTATCCTTTTCATCCAACTTATCAAAGCATTTTTTTGGACAACTGCATGGAGGTTTAATTTTTTTTTCAGGAACAGTTTCTCCCTTCTTATTAACAAATGCTCTGCCGGAATTTTTCAGTGCTTTTCGTTTTAAATCTTTCCATTCTGTAGGATTTCTAGTCCGTATTTTACCTGGACCTCGTTTTTTTGTACATCTGCGAGTAGAAGAAGAACTAACAGGGGAATTAACAGCTGACGATAGCGGAGTGGGAATCGTAAAACTTGAAGTCGGGCTATCTAAAACGATATCAGCCATTGAAACAGATAGATTTTCAGATTGAAGAGTAATTTCATTTTCTCCCGTATCTAACTGGCAAATACTTGTTTGGTCGGTCTCTTCAGTAAATTCTATAATTATGTCACTTACAAATTGGGATTCGGACCGTGGTTCTAGAGGGTCGCCATTCTTTAGTTCCAAATTTTGTATTTCGGACAAGATTACAATCTCACTTGCACTATCATTTTGGTTAGGCTTGTTCATGTTGTTTTCAACATCCTGAAAGTAGGAAAGGAGACTTTTAATCATAAAATTATCATACTTAAATAGTTGTACAGTATTATAGATAAAAATGAATTCATATCATTGATATTTCAACTAAAATTATGAATTAAACTTTGAATGGAATACAATGTCGGGGAAGAGCATCAAATGGAATAAAATTATCAAAAAAACACTTACGCTGTTAAGCTCAGAGTGAATATTTTCTTGGATTAAATATTCTATCTCTTTTTCACAACCTCGTGGCACCGGAGACTCGATGCGATCCCTTTCATCAAAGCAACTTTCGATAGCGTTGGCTGAAACAAAATGAAATTTAAAACTGTCGTCAAAGAAAACTGCCGGTATCCCGTTAAGCACCTATAATATGAATTTGATCGAACAAATTTGCATGTATTAATAACCGTAATATATTACATACATACATACATAACGTCACGCCTTTTATCCCCGAAGGGGTACGCAGAGGTGTATTTCTACACCCACTTTTCGCCAGATATACTTTTGTCCACGTAATAAGGGGCGAGCCTATTGCCGTACCGGGCACATTTCCAGACTACGTGCTGCTACTGAGAATATTGTGACAGAAAAACCCAATAACACTGCCCGACCCAGGAATCGAACCCGGGACCTCCCGATCCCACGCGCACATTTATGCCGCGAGACCAACGAGGCAGTCGTATAGGGTTTGATGTCGAGTTTTCCGTCTCTACGCAAAGATGGTATTTGCATCGTGTTATCCCTTAGTCGCCTCTTACGACACCCACGGGAAGATAGGGGGTGGTGACACTTTGTATTCTATGCCGTCAACCACACGGTATTCAACCACACGGTATAACCGTAACATATTAAATTTATATTTTTAAACTTGTGAAATAATGAAATTGTAATTTTCGTGCGGAATGCTAATACTTAATGCGGCCACAAATGCTGTTATATCAATTTTAAAGCAATAGAAAAAAGACCTAAGTGTATTTAAGCCCCAAACCAGAAAAAGCATTTACTTGTGTACTCAGTGTTTAAATTTGTAAATAGGGTTAAGATCATGTCAGCATAAAAAATATTGTACCTAAAATAGTAATGTGAATATTTTAAATGCACCAAAGAAAAAATAAAAGACAAAAACATAATTTGAACGAAGAAGAAAGACACAAACGTAATTAGGGCTTCGTTTCTTCTATACATACGCAATTAAGCCATTCCATAGAAAACGGCCACAATCACCATGAGGGTTTTTTTCTATGTACCCTATATTGAAAATGAATTAGTAATTAAAATGACTTAATTAAGTACAAACTCGTTGATATTATGTTATTTGAACTAAATCAATACAGTACAAATTAAGATAACATAATTTTTATCTTAAAATGCCTTGAAGTATAAAATATTTTGATTTACTTACTTGCTATAATCTTCGTATGTTTCCTTCCATTTCTACAATCCTCCTTTCCAACTAATTCCACCAACTTTCGTCCTCGGCGTTTCATTATTTATTATGAAATACTACGGTATATTTAATAATTATTACTAAACTTTAGTAATACAACCATAAAAGTTACTTATTTAAAAATTTGTTAACGCTCGCCGCAACTAACAATCTCCGCGTTCCGCCGAATACTAGCCGAGCGGCGCTAAGACGCACTCCCCGCGTTCCCGCACCCCCACTACTCGCGTAGAACGAAGGCGCGATGGCGGTTGTGGCTTTTTTCTACGTTGAAAACGTAGTGCTTAAAATTGTGGCATTTTAGAAAACGTAATTATTTGATAACCTGTGCGGTTTTTAATTGTTTTGTTAAACTGGTTATCTGTGGTATGACGAGCAAAATTGAATTATGCAATAAAAAAAGAAAGCCCCTATGTTCGTTAGGGCACTATTCGTAGGATACGACGATACGTCGTTAATGGATTAAGCACACTTTGTGGATATGTGCGTCATTTGACCCGTCGGTTCGCAAAGTATACTAACCGCACTTCACTTGGATCTGACGCTATGGTACGTGAACACCGCGGTGGTGTTGTGGGTAAGGTCTTGAACGTTACGAAAGCTTAGAGGTGAGATACACACGAGCTTCCTTCAAGAGGCGGAGGCCTCGGCCGTATTGGTATTCCATTAAGAAGAAAAAAATAGCCATATCCGATGATGATACAAAGTTTGAAGTCAATCCATTAAAGGAATAAAAAGTTTCAAATAAACTTTAACCTCTATCTTACCCCCTTAGGGGCGGAATTTCCAAAGAAACAAATTTTTAGTGTTCATTATCATTATTTCAGGAACCAATATACAAAGTTTGAAGTCAATCCACTGAAGGAATAAAAAGTTTCATACAAACTTTGACCGCCAGTTTTACCCCTTTAGAGGTGGAATTTCCAAAAATCCTCTCTTAGTGCTACCCTACACTCCTCAAGGAACATACATGCAAAATTTCATGTTCTTATGACCAGTAGTTTCGGCTGTAGCGTGTCTGTCAGTCAGTAAGGAACGCAAGGATTATTATAAAGAAGATAAAACTTGGGGTGAAATGTTAGTCTAAAATATGTATAATATGTAATATATTCTAATATGTTCTTACAATATATTCTTATAATATATTCTAATGTCTTCTTAAAATAATATTTTATTTATTTAGTTAATTTAGACTTCACATACACAGAGTACGTAGGCGGACTTAATGCCAAAGGCATTATCTACCAGTCTACCTGACTAAGTGGTGCAGAGAGGAAGAAGTAGGTGTATTATATAGTGTGAGGGGAGTGTACTAGTAACTTAATTAAGTAGGGCATGATATACTTGCATAAAGATAAATTATAAATAGGTAAAATAAGTAGATTAATGCATAAACTAAATACATATACAATAAATACAGGCATAACAAAAAATACATAAACGTATTATATATATATATATATATATATATATATATATATATATATATATATATATATATATATATATTTACATCCCCATGTTGATATTGCGTCCTACATGGCGGTTTTACCGATGATGTTGCGTCCGACTGACTTGTTGCGTCCTGTATACGGACGCAAGATTGACCATCTCTCAAATTCAGCCAGGAGCCATCAAAAGATCAGTACAATGCATGGGTGAAATATTGGCATGGACGTAGTTTTGTCACGAGAGTGAATTGCGGCGTATTTTTTAGTTCCGCAGTGAGCCGCGCGAATTTTAGAGGCCGCTACTGAGAGCTGTATATTAATGGCGTATATTCATTATTTTGGTTACAAACATCATGCCGATAATATTGCTTCCGTAATTCTTATTCAGTATAATAAAAAGTTTTTATCGATTCTAATTAGCGATTTAATTGCGTCTAACAAAACGGCGCAAATACGGAGATGGCTAATGTGATGGGGCGGAGTTAGCACGCGGGTTGCAACCTGTTAGAGGCCCACAGCGTAATTTTGTTACACCGTTTTGACTAGCCAGCCGGGGCGGATGCAAAAACACTTGTGGTGTGAAGTGGAAGTAAAATAACTAGCAAAATGAAAAGAAATGCCAGGTTATTTTCGTTTGCAAGTAACTAGTATCATAAAGTTCAATTAAAATGATTAATAGGTAATAGTTAAATGATTATTTTTAAGTAAATAACTTATTAAGTAAATAACTTGTAATGAAATTGTAAGGTAAGAGTAAATATTATATTTGTTTACGTAACTTCCTTGAATAAAACAATTTTTTGCGGAATTAGGTAACTATCAACAAAAGCTTTACATATAATTGACAAGAATAAACATAACTATCAAACGATGTAACAACATTCCTCCTTTAAGTGAAAGGGTGCATTTGTAAGGAAACCTACTTTTTACCTCAAATTTTTTTACGCATATTTTACGGTTTTATTTAGCTTGACCAGTTTATTTGTTTGTTTGGGTCAAATTTACAACAAAAATATATCTAGTGTTATTGATTGACTTGATTGAATCGTGAAAAAATGAATTTGTAATTTTATGATTATGGTCTTAATATTGTATTTAATAACTCGGCAAAAATAAAGCTTGATGGTATTACCGATACAATTCCTTTCTTCTTGATGCTTCCTTAGTTGGGCCCCTTGATGGCCCTTGGTTACTTCCCTTGATACCACCTTGGTTATAGGTCGCGCCACACAAGTTAGCGGATGTTAAATAAGCTACAAGCTGCGCAATATCCAATCAACGCGCAGCTTTATGTGAGGTTCAGTCAGGATTGGATATTGCGCAGCTTGTAGCTAACTTCACATTCACCAACTTGTGTGGCGCGGCCTATACGTCCCTTATTATTTTCTGGTTGCTTCCCTTGATGCCTCGCCCGATATCCACTGGTTGTCTTTATATAATTTTTTTACTCGTCTGACCTGTTATGATGATCGTGGAGTGAGTGGGTCAGTTGTCGGTGACTAATTATTTTTCACCAAAGATGGCACACAACCGATTTTAATCGTGTACAAAATTCGAATAGTTCACTCGAAATGATATATACTACTCAAAACAAAATAAGGGCCACTTTTTTTTTTTTTGTTTTACGAGGTGGAAAATCCCTTCGGATCTCCGACTCTTGGGGGAAATAAGAGCCGGAGTATGTGGTGTTTCCACTAAAAACCACCTCGACTGCCGCCATGTACCCGTGTGTCGGAGGGTGGGGCATCACCTAAGCACTCGTCGCCACCCTCCGACGGGCATTGGCCCGCCAGATGGTCAGGTGGGCCCCGAACAAAACCCCCTTGGCGACGGATTAAGGTGTTGGACTCCGCCGCCAAAACGCCCACCGGCCGCAGAGGATAGGGAGGACGGCAACGCAACACCGCATCTCCTCTTCCTCTGCGGCTCCACCGCGACGCATCGAATGGTGCGCCCCCATTTGGTCGCGGGAGATAGGGCGCGCGGCAACGCAACACCGACACGCCTCTCCTCCCGCGACCGCACCCGACTGCGAGGGACAGACAGAATTGTCCCCCGCACCCTCACCGTTGGACGCATCCTGCGCAGGCCCCTCCAAGCCCACGCAGAGCGTCCCCTCCTGAATCCCTCTTAGCTTCACCGCGGGTGACCAATCCACGGTTACTGAGCCCTCCCACCACGACAAGGTGGAGATCCCACGGGGGGGGAAATAAGGGCCACTAGTTTATTTACATTTAAGTGCACTTTAGTAAACTGAAAGTGACTGATAAGTAGCATTATATTGATATTACGAACTCTTTGGTGTTTGATCTCTTTTATGCTGGTGTTCGTGTTCCTAATTTGAAAAGTATTGGTCATCATTCCAAGAAAAAAAATGTAATGTTATTCTTAAGCTTTTCTTCGATTGTCTTCTTAACTTGTCTCGGTTATTTTAGGAAAAAAGTTTTACTTCTCAGTTTTAATTGGTTCATTTATCATCTTGCGTTAATCATGCCACCATTACGAAGGCACATGGATACAATTACGGCAACCAGAGCCATTACTATGATTCAAGAAGGCCGTTCTCATCATTACGTGGGTTTGCAGTTGGGATTTTCTTGAAGCGCTGTCCAAAATGTATGGAATCGCTTCCAAGAGACCGGCTGTGCTGCCAGGAGACCCGGTTCAGGTAGAGTTCGTGTAACAACGGCGCACGAGGATCGGTACATCCAACTAAGTGCTCGTCGTGATCGTACAGTTACGGGCCGTAAGTTACAACACCGCCTACGGCTGACAACGGGTACACGTGTCAGTGATCAAACTATACGTAATCGATTGCACGAAGACCATCAAATGTGAAGACGACGAGTTGTTCTAATTCCTCTGACCAGGGTTCAACGTGCAAACCGTTTAGGATTCTCCGGTCAGTATTTGAACTGGGGGATTAGTCAGTGGGGCAAGGTGCTTTTTACAGACGAATGCAAAGTAAAATTTTTCAATGATGATCGTCGTGTTAGGGTGTGGAGACCACGCGGCGAGCGGTTTACGGAGTCCTGCATCCACGAAGTAGACCGTTTTGGTGGTCCCAACGTAATGGTTTGGGGTGGGATTAGTTTACACGGTAAAACCGAGCTCCATTTTACCATTTTAAATGCGGGTACCGTAACTGCAGAACGTTACATCGAGGATGTCATCAGGCCTCAAGTGATTCCATTTGCACAGCGAGTGGGGCCTGGATTCATCCTGAAGCAAGACAATACCCGTGCACATACAGCTCGATCGACCCAAACTGACCTAGAAGGGTCTCATATTGAGGTATTACCATGGCCAGCTAACAGTCCGGATTTAATTCCAATCGAGCAATTGTGGGACCAATTGAAACGAAGGGTTAGAGTGAATGAGCAAGGGGTCTACAATCAACAGCAGCTGATTGACGCTTTAAAACGTGCCGGGGAGGAGATTCTAGATAAAAAAGTGAGGAATTTGATCCAGAGTATGCACACAAGGCTTCTGGAGTGTATTGCTGAGAAAGGAGGATATACTCGTTACTAAAAAGAAGAAACAAAAGTGACAAGAACAGTATTTTGTATTTTTCCGGTGATTTCTTTTGTTCATGTTTTTCATTCAATATGGCCAATTTCATTATGGACTTAAAAACAATTCCTGATCATTATTTTAATCAATTGTTAGCCTATATTATAACCAATTACATTATTTTGTAGTTACATAAGTTACACAATTGTCTTTATTGTTTTCATGGTACAGCAAAAAATCTTAGTGGCCCTTATTTTGTTTTGAGTAGTATATATATATATATATATTTTTTTTTCAATTATTCTTAATTTTTCAAAAACAGCTCAGCTGATTTCGATAAAATTTGAAAGGGACCAACATTGAAGTATGACCTATGAAAAAAAGAACTATTGAAAACGGTTCCTTATTGGCAGAGTAATCCGCGAAATAAATATATAAAAAAACATACGGTCGAATTAATAACCTCCTTCTTCAAGTGGATTATAAATCAAATAACTTTGACTTGCAATATAATTCTTAAACAACTAGTACGATTTAAATGAAATTTGGAAATGTACCTCATCATACGATATTCTCTTAGTTAGGTATTAAACATTCAGACGTCTAGGTTATCCATATGGGCTAAATTGCACCTGGAACCCGATATCCTAAGATCGGAGATAGTAACGGCCATTGGATCGTTAAAAACTAACAAAGCACCAGGTCTGGATCAAATTACAGCTAAAGTGTTGAAAGTTCTGGGTGAAAAAGGTGTTGACACACTGCACAACATCTACAACCACGTATAGTGGAACGGCAAGTGGCCCAAGGCTCATAAAAAAGGTTCGACCAAAAAATGTGATAATTATCGCACACTCGCTTTAATTTGTCACGCAAGCAAAGTCCTGTTAGACATCATAAACAACCGGGTCCGGTATTATCTTAACTGGCAGATCCCGCAATAACAGGCCGGTTTTGTCAAGGGAAAAGGCACGCGTGTACAAATATTAAGCGTCAGGCAAATTGTGGAAAAATGCTACGAGTTCGACACACCTGTCATAATGTGCTTCGTCGACTATAGTAAGGCATTTGACTGTGTCAACTGGGACTGTCCATTTTTATTTATTTAGGTTTGCTAACAATTGTAACAGTAATACAAGCAAATATTATAAACATCTGACACACCTGTCATAATGTGCTTCCTCGACTATAGTAAGGCATTTGACTGTGTCAACTGGGACTGTCCATTTTTATTTATTTAGGTTTGCTAACAATTGTAACAGTAATACAAGCAAATATTATAAACATCTTACGATCTAGAGTAACAGTTACATCCAATTATAAGCAAACACCACTTACACTTACAATAACAAACATAAGTAAGTATTACTAATAACAAGTTAAAAAAAGTACGGATTACCTACAGTTCAGTTTTTTTTTACATAGCATACCTTTTCCTGATACAAAAATTCGCCAAGCATACAGAAATACATTTATAAGAAAGTATTACATTTTATAGTTTTGCGATATTTAGTAAGATAATCAGCAAATATATCAACATTGTGATTGCAGAGGTTAAGTAGCTTGCACATGCGAGGGACAGGAGAGGTAGAGCCTGAAACAGTTTTTCTGGGTGGCGGATAAAGGAGACTGATGAATACTCTAGGATGTTTGTATGGCACTCTAAAATTTATTCTATGAAGGAGTTGTGTACAGTCAATTTTGTTGCGGACAAATTTATATAAGAAAACCAGGTCTAAATATTTTCTTCTCTTTTCAAGTGTTTCCATTCTGTATTTTTTAAGTTTATCCTGATAAGAAACTGACTTCTTTCTAGTCTTAAAATATGAACGGCATAATGCGGTCGCCAAACTACACTACAGTATTTTAAATGACTTCTCACAAAACTATTGTTTAACAAAAATTTTGTATGAGGCTTGCGAAAATCCTTTCCATTTCTTACAATAAATCTCTGGGAGATTTAGATGCTTTCCTAATGATCATTTCCAAATGAGGTACAAAGGTTAACTTTTTGTCTAACAAAACGCCTAAATCTCTAACACAATCACATTCATTTAATTCTACGCCGTTGATCGAGTACCTATTTGATGTGATTTGGTCAATCTCACGAGTAAACTTCATAAACTGACATTTATTTGGATTCAATTACATACCATTGTTATGACACCATATAGACAACGAATCCAGATCTTTCTGAAGAAGTAGGGCCTCATTAAGTAACTCTACAGGCTTAAAGATTTTAAGGTCATATGCGAATAGCAGGGCAGGGGTGAAAGCAGTCCGGCAGGTCATTGATAAACATATTAAATAATAATGGCCCGAAGTGTGATCCTTGAGGCACTCCTGAAGTTATGGAGCGTGTGGATGATTTGAAGCCATTCAATACAACCTTAGAGTCACGATAGCTTAAGTATGATTTTATCCACTTGTAGATTGGTCCACCAAATCCGTACATACATAATTTTTCTATGGAGGGTCTTATCAGAACTGGGTGTACCTCATCACTTGATTGCACTTCTGCAATCTTTATATCACAAGAAACAAAGTGTGGTGAGGATTGACGGTACAAAATTTAACCATTCAGTTTTGAAAAAAGAGTTTGACATGGCTGCGTCCTTTCACCCATCCTATTCAATATAAACGGTGAATATATAGTGAAGCGTACTTGCGATAGCTGAGAGGCAGGCATCACCGTTGGTGGACGCAAAATCTGTAATTTGCGTTATGCAGACGACACCGCCTTGCTCGCGTCAGATGACGCCAAGATGTTCACCTTACTGGATAGGATGGAGCGCATCAGCAGTGAACTAGGTCTCTCTAAAAACAGGTCCAAAACGAAGATCATGGTCAAAGATCGCACAGGCAAGCTTGAGCCCACTGGGTCACTCAATTTAGAGACGGTTAACAGCTTCATATACCTGGGTTCAAGCATTAGTAATAATGGTTCTTGTGAATCTGAGGTGCGAAGAAGGATCGGGATGGCAAAAGGAGCCATGGCATTGCTGTCAAAGATATGTCAAGAATATCTCTCTGAAAACCAAGATTAATTTTGTATGCACTCTGGTGTTCTCCATATCCTTGTATGGCGCAGAGATATGGACCTTGAAGAAAGATGACCGTAATCGCACTGATGTTTTCGAGATGTGGTGCTGGAGGAAGATGCTGGACATCCCCTGGACAGCACACCGCACCAACGTATCGATCATACAGGAGCTCAAGATCCAGACGAGGCTTTCCATCATCTGCCTGCGCAGATTTCTAAAGTACTTCAGGCACATTGCGAGGAAAGACAGTGATAACTTGGAAAAGTTAATAATCACTGGCAAAGCGGAAGTAAAAAGATCGAGAGGCAGAAGCCCGATACGTTGGATCGACCAGATCCGCATGACTCTTAACACCACGGTATCGTGTACCGTGGTGTTAAGAGTCGTGCGGATCGCTCTCCACTCAGCAGCAGATATAAATAGATGGCAGGAAGTGGTCCACAATAGACTATTTCCACGAGGTGGTCACGACCCTCAGCATTGAGGAAACCGACGCGAGAAGAAGGTTATCCAATCTCGAGTAAATAGGTAGGCAGGTATCTTCTGCGTTAGTGTGCTACAACCTCGACAACATATTTGCTTAACATCAAGCAGTACGTAGTACATCGATATGGTTAGAACAAAAATGCCAACTCAATTATGACTGTAATAAGCTTTTTTGTCCTGGATAATGCCCGTATTTAATCAGGGTACACGGCATTGAAACCAAAAAAGTCGAGCAAAAAAGGTCAGTCGTTAGTTTTACTTTTACCGAAGCCATTCAGGCCATTTTCAAGTCTCTGTAACTTCGTTCTGGATAAAGCTAGACATCTGAACATTTCATTATCAAGAAAAAATCTTTATAATAATAGTAGATTGTATGACAAGGGAGCAAAATGGTATATTTACGGCGAGGACGCTACTTTGAACCACGAGCGAAGCGAAGGATTCTAACGTAGAATCCTGAGCGCAGCGAGGAGTTCAAAATACATTGCCCGAGGGAAAAATAATTTGCTCTCGAGTCATATACTCTACTTTCCATCCCCTTTCTATGAGAAAATAAATAAGAGACGGTATTATGTAATTAATGAATATATTTAATAAAATAAGACGTGTGAATATAAGTTAAAACAACTACAAATTTATATTTTCCTCTTTCACAACTCGACGTAGAACTCATTATTTTTGCAAAATTAAATAAGAATTGTACCTACTGATTACGAGAACAGAGTCGTATTTCGCGCGCTTTTTTTTTGTTAGCGCGGGTCACGCCCGTGCAGCCAACACGTATCAGCCAGTTATTTATACAATTTACGTTCGATTTCTATGAATGATCTATCCAAATTCAAATCACTTTTCCGCCCGCTAAAAAGTGCTTAACAGAAAAGAGCTATTTTGCTCCAACTAAAAGAGCAACAAAGCGACACTTTTCGAAAAGAAGGGATGAAAAATATATTAAAGAGTTTCATCCAAATCGAACTAGTACTTTAAAGTTATTGATTGTCACACTCACTCAAC
Source organism: Euclidia mi (assembly GCA_944739405.2). NCBI lineage: Eukaryota > Metazoa > Arthropoda > Insecta > Lepidoptera > Erebidae > Euclidia > Euclidia mi. Next base: position 24,557,417 of record OX123181.2, read on the forward strand.
GGTCTTCATAAAATTCTAAGGTATTTCTAGCAGACATAGGTACAAGCTTGTAATTTTGATGATCATTATCATTAAGCCTAAAAAAATAAAAAAAATCCTTAAACTTTTAGGAAAAATTCAAACAAATGTAGGTACCTTTTTAATTTTGGTCTAGTTTTTATATTTTAGAATCTACACAAATAAGTTTGTGAACCTTTGTAGTAGATAACTTGGCGGTTTAGAATTCGGAATTCAGTTTATGTCCCTACTTGATTCAAATATTTTTGGCTATCTAGAAGTACGCGTAGGGTAGGATCAGGGTAGGGACCGGGCAGGCACCGGGAAGGGACCGGCGAGGAGCACGGATGGAGGTGCATAAGTCGGGGCCCGGGGGGTGGGGTTTTACGGGTGGAGGGCATAGGTTGGGGTTCACGGGTGAGGACACGGGTGGGGGTTCACGGCCTTCACGGGTGAGGACAAGGGTGGGGGTTCACTGGTGAGGGCACGGGGGGTGATTCACGGGTGGAGTACATAAGTGGGGATGCAGGTGCGAACTCATTGGTTCACGGGTGTAGGCACGGGTAGGGGTTCACGGATGAGGGCAAGGGTAGGAGTTCACGGATGAGGCCAAGGGTGGGGGTACACGGGTGAGGCCATGGGTGGTGGTTCACTGGTGAGGGCACCGGTGGGGGTTCACGGGTGTGGGCACTGTTGGGGGCACGGATGGGGTACGGATGGAGGTTCACGGATGGGGGTCACGGTGGGGTGCAGGGTAGAATAACACCCCATGATGAGAGATGTTTGATAAAGACCAATCACTAGCAAAAAGAAGTGAGATTTTAACAAAAACATTACATGTAAAAAGAACAACAACTTGAGCAACAGTTCTTCAGTATATACATAGTTGTGAGATCAAATATGGCAACTAATGGTAGGTACGATTCGAAACGGTCATGACGGCTGGAACACGAGAGTGTACGGTATCGATAAATATATCAGTTTAGGAGGAAGCAGCATTCTCAACACAATATATGGACTATATACAGAAAAAATATTCGGTATCAATATAACCTCTAATGTAGTAGGAAGTAATTTAATTAATGGGATGCTTATATTAAATACAGAAAAATATACGGATCCGATATAAAGTTAAATTTAGATGGATGTAGGATAATCTGTAATACACATAGAACATATTCAGAAATATACAGTGCGTCACATTATTTCCATCATGAACGGACGCCAGAAACCAGCGAGAATTATTTGAAATTGAATATCTTCATTTCGTGTTTAATCAAAATTTCTTGTTGATAATTGAATTCACATGACTAAAGTGTACCTATATTCGCACAAATAACACTTGAAATCTCATTGACAGTGGTGGACGCCACAAGGTTCGACTTTGAAATGACGCAAGAAGTCTTCCGCGATTTAAATATATATATATATATATATATATATATATATATATATATATATATATATATATATATATATATATATATATATATATATATATATATATATATATATATATATATATATATATATATAAAATACATATGTACAATATACATACATGATGTTATATAGCCTATAGCCTTGCTCAATAAATGGGCTATCTAACACCGAAATATTTTTTGGTCCAGTGGTTTCTGAGATTAGCGCCATTGTATTTTAGTTTTAGATTAAGCTTGTTTTCTTTTGTTTTTTTATTATTTTGTGTCCACTTACTTGATTTATGTTAAAACTAATAGTCGAAACTTCACTGGATTGTGCATTTCTTATATGATATATATACCATGTATGTTACTTATCTGTTTGTTTCCCTAATAAACGAAAATAAATAAATAATAAATAAATACATAAAATTATGGTTGTGAATTTTAATTGGATACAGTTGCCGACTCAGCCAACAAGAGTTCTTTCACCTTGGACTTAAAAGTGAATTTCGTCTTTGCCATTCTGATCCCAAGAGGGAGAGCATTCCATAGAAGGATGGACTGAATTGGGAAAGAAGAGTGAAGAAAATTAGTTCTGTGAGTAGGTATCATGAGTTGGAGATTATTGGAAGAGCGAAGGTTTCGCTCATGGTTTGTGCATAAATGCTGAAAGTAGGGAGTCATATATTTATTTAATCTTAGGTCCAATGATAGTCACTTTGTAAGGCAGCGAAGCCTAGTGGAGATACCGACAGACTGCCATGCAGAGGGCATCGGGTTCGAATCCACGGTGCGTATTGAGTTGTTAATTATTACTTGGTCCCACGCCTCAGAGAGCACGTTAAGCCGTCGGTCCCGGTTGTCATGAAGATCTTTGACAGTCGTTATCGGGCGTCAGTACAATGTTCTAAATATAAACTGACACTAGTCTAACCCATGGAATGTCGTTAACTCTTCGGGTTGCAGAGGTCAGACAGGCAGAGGCTAAAAAGCTAATAATCAGCCAAATCCGGTTGGACTAGGAAGCGGACACCAGATTGACACTGGGATAACGCTAAGAGGATGATGATGTGCGTATAGATATGATTGAAAGTAAAATATTTAACACTATGTTTTAATATCGTTAGACGACTCTTATGGAATAATTTTAGCCACCAAAGAAGAACCTTTGTTGAACCTAAACAATATATATGAACATTGTTTATGATACAAAGAAATGATACAAATTTCATAGTTAGATTATGGTTCGATTCCAGCTTAGCAACGTATATTGTAGTCTAGAAGTAGGAAGTTGTGATGATATTTTATAAGTTTCTAAGACATAAAAATCCCTAGTACAAATAAAACAGTATTATTAATGACTTAATTCAACATTATAGCTATAAAATAAACCCTGCAGAAACATTTTATCAAGAAATTGATTTGTCATAAACACCACGCGACGCCTACAACACCAATAAAATGCATCGTTTACACCCTGGCATACATAATGAGGAGCAGAGTAATAACAGTAAATCACAAAACCACCCCTAAATCTATATAGCGTAAAGATTATTATGGCGTATCAAATGTAATGCACCAATCATAATTTGTTTATCGGGCGATCTGAATAGGAAGTGGCATTAAATATTTATGTACCTGGTACCTTAACAGCGGAGATGACGGCTTAAATGATTTACAGCAGCCAGGGCCGTTGGATAAACGTAAGCTACACGAAATATAAAATATGTTTTCCTTTTTATTCTGGAAAAATAACTGCTTTTGGTCAAGTCGGTCGTAAGGGTGTATTCTCATCTCGGATTTTGTTATGTAGAATACTTACAAATGATAAATTGGGATCAGATCGCCTAAATTGAAACAGTTCTTGTTTTCAATTTAATTTGGTTGAAAGACTCTTTTCAGGATTAAATTGTAAATTAAAATTTTTCTTGGGTTTACGCGAATGTTTAATAAACATTGAAATTAAACTACAGTTTACGGATTATATCACGGTATAAATGTTTGACTGAGATGACATCTACCGAATTATATAGAAACTACGTTATTGATTACTATCCAGCGTTTCGATTTCTTTACAGGAATCGTGGTCACGTAAGACTGAGGTGACATTTGTCTTTGTCTTGAATGTGGAAGTTCTTTCAAAGTATCCAAACATTGTCAGCAAACATTAGTGTTATTATTTCAATCATAATTAAAGTCAAAAAGTGTACATTAAGTTACAATTAACATTGTATCACATTTTAAGATTGAAATCGGTTTTAATATCGCAACTAAATGTGATTACTAAACTATAGAGCAAACGCTTTTGAGAGTATTCGCTTATAGAAAATGTAAATAAACTTTTTGGTTATGTTGATTTTTCTGACCGCGTATCTTACCGTACTTACCAATATGCAAAATTAATGTCCCCATTACAGCGGCAGGATGGCCAAATCCATGATTTGAAGGATTATATGAAGTTACTGCTTATTACAGCGTATGAATATATTTCTCATATTGAAAAGAGGCTCGTGTCCAGCACTGGGGCAGTATAGTTACAGGATATTAGCCCTGTAGATATACAGCCTCGCTATTATCATCATCACCTAATGATATTTAGAATTTTGGTTAAAGAATTAACTTTAGTAAATATGCGAAATGACGCCATTGGAATCCCGTAGAAACAATTTTTCTACAAAGATGTGACGTCGTCGCATCACTTGGCCGGCCGTCTCTACGACGAGACCGTCTCCGCACCCTGCAATGGACTATAAATACCGTGGCACGGAGTGACCTGGCGCTTTCACCGGCTGTGCGGCGACAAGCTAAGTGCTTCTCTTCTTCCCTGAGCAACACCGAAGACGCATTCCCGAAGATCTACGCCGAATCACGCGACCCTGGTTCTATCTTTGCAACTAGTCAAATTGTTTAGAATCACTATTTTCCAATAAAATTCTTTGCTAAAGGCTGTATAGATTATTTTATGAAAATATATAAATTTTCGTTTGTAACCGAAATAACATTTTTTATTTAACAACGTCACGAAGATACTGAGCATAATTAAGTTATCGTAATTTATGAGAAACCCATCGTGTCATCAGCGATATCTGTTACAATAGCTACTACTAAAAAAGTAAAAAAGAAACCAATAACAACATACGTTTTATTTTATCAAATTTCATAAATCATGAGCGTAATGTAGAACTCTTTGCACGTGTACTTTAATTCCATTATACTTGCAGTAAATGCAGTACCAAAAACATATTATAGTAACAGTAAGTGTCCCAAAAAACGTGTATTTTGTCGGGATCTCATTAACACGTACTGGACATGAGCTTGCAATGTTTTGTGTGACGACAAGTTACTGTCGTCACGGACAAAAAGACGGTAATGTTACACCCATCTGTATGAGGGGATGAAAAAAAATGTTTTACTATACCTAGTCATATTTTAGAGGATAGAATTAGTATTATAATAAAATCTTCTTTTTTGGACATATAATAACATTGTAAACATCTGTATATATATTTGTAATTTTAATGCAAAAGTAATACGTTTACAAAATATTTATTCAAATATTTTTACTTATCACATTTGGTAGGAGATCTAAATAATCATTCATCAGAATAAAGCCTACTCTTATGTATGGTAGTGATAGTTGGGTATGGCAGAAGAGTCATGAAAGTAGAATAAATGCTGTAGAAATGAGAGCACTGAGAAGTATGTGTGGTGTTTCTTTGACTGACAGAGTAAAGAATTGTGTGATAAGAGAGTGGGGTAAAAGAAGATGTAGTGACAATAATCGAGAAAGGTATGCTACGATGGTTTGGGCACGTGGAGAGGATGGATGACGAAAGACTGACCAAGCAGATATATAAGGCAAGTGTGGAAGGGACAGGACGAAGGGGGAGAACCTAGGCGGACGTTCTCTGACCAGATTGGAGACATCCTAAAAACAGGACAGGTTAGAAGCACCCTGAACAGAAGAGCATGCATGAGGAATATGATGGGAGTGAATTAAGCAAGAGAGATATGTCAGGATCGTTGCAAATGGCGTTCCGTAGTCTCTGCCTACCCCTCCGGGAAACAGGCGTGAGTCTATGTATGTATGTATGAATATAGCAAGGCTTAGAATGGCGTATTATGCTATTGAACTAGGCCATGATATAAACTTTATTTTTTTGGAACCAGCTTTATCAATATCATGATATTTCCTAAAAAAAAGTAACTACTCATGTTTACAAATCGAAATAGTTGTGACTCGTTGTGAATAGATATTTATTCAGAAATTTTTCGAGTCAACTAACTCTAGCTGTAGTAGGATTCACAAACTATACGCATCAACTCAAACAGTTTATACTATTAGTATTTGTAAAATAGAATTACTATATTTTTGTCATAATTTTATGGTGCATATTTGTAATTCGGCTAGCAAATGCATGTGCGCTATGTTTTTTTGTAAATATGCCTTATATAAAAAAGATCAGCGAAAAATGTAATTGCGTGCCATTGGGAAGGCACACAATTCAGCAGTGGTCATAGGAAGCTGATGAATCCAATATCTATATCAAACAGTTATATACCAAAAAACAAGCCGTTCAATGTGAACTAAGCACCTGAATATTTATGTTGATACTACCTGTCAAGATAAAAAGAAAGGCGTCGGCAGCCCTGCACTTAGTCCGGCTCTCGTACCGGTATAGAATGTCAGTAATGTTCGTTTTGGCAGGTGCGGTCCATGAAGCTTCCGCAAGATTTACCGACACACTGAAATTGTTCTGTGAACGCTCACTTGTGATCTATCACCAATATTGAGTTTTATTCACCCGAAATATTGTTACGGTTTTTATGATTAATGTGAATTTGGATGTTGTTGTATTGTTCTATTCTAATCAAAGGTTCATATTTCAATTATTCAAAACCGTGGCTCTTGAAAAGGATGAATCATCCAGCATTATGGTATGGAATTCAGGATGATTTCAATCACCACATCAAGCTTACTTTTTGGTGTTCTTTATGAATAGGATACGTGGATTGCAAATATTATGTTTACTGGATATACTTTCAGATTACTTTTATACAATCTGTAAAATTATTAGTATAATCATTATGTGAGTAGTGTAGTGAATTTCAATATATATATTTTTTATGATACTTTTGCTAAATCGATAGCGCAAGAGAGATAATCATAGTAATCGGTTTAACATTGTCAGTTCTTTAAAATGCAAAGATTAGTTATAAAATATTTTAATATTCGTGGTATTTATTAGAATAAACATCAATTACTATTTTACAAGTAATTTGTTCTCTTGTATAACCTAAAGTATAAACGTGCTGCAAATGTTCCTTTTTAGACATTTTAAATTTTATTTGCAAAATTAATCTCAATGAATGGTCACTATTTCATAATTTCAAAAAATATCGAAATGTTACAAGCCTATGTTATCTATGACGAATCCAACAGACTGCTACAGTTAGGGTTTTTTCTTATAACCTGCACCCTTTTTAGGGGAGATAATTAGGGGCGTTTCTAGGCAAAGATACTATTTGTTTGTATAATATAGTCACCTCTTGCACTTGCAACCTGATATGGGGAAGTGACTCTTTGTATTCTTAATCCTTCACACAGATATTCTCAGAGGACTTCTAATAAAATAGTTATCAAATTAATAAAATAACGTTTATCCTTAATCGTTCATAGGTTTGGTCTCCAACACAAGCTTACTCAGCAATCACAGAGAGTACAGAGCAGATAAACGCTTAACTAACACGTCATGCGTATCGACAAAAAAGATATCGAGAAAAAAAAAGCTCTGTGGCAACACTGAGGTTAACAGCTGGTCCGACCTTGTCCCGTATTTTTTACAAATAAAAATATAAAATAATCGAATAATTAAAGCTTATTACAAGTTAATTACTTAATAAATGTGTTATTTGTAATAATCTATAAAAGTATTAGTGTTTTCTGTGAAAATAAGGTGAGTTTATTGTGATTTATTTTTTGACAACCAATCTACCGGCTAAATTTGCGTTGTCATTTTACAAACAGATATAACATTGTAACTACTATCTAAAATCAACTTATACGTATAAAATAGTGTTAATTAGTATATTTCCGAATAAAAACTGCTATCAAGTTCCTAAATAACCACCTATAAATAGTAAAAATACATAAACATAACCTAAACCTTGTTAGTTGGTTACACAACTTTGAACGAGATCAGCTGTTCTTTCTTACAATAATAATAAGCTTTAAGCCCTACTATTATTACGTATTTCAATCTTCCTCAAATCCTTTACTTTTGAACAAAACTTCCTTTGAACTACTTGTATTTCTCTCTTTTCACTATGATTATGACTCGTAAAGCTTTGGCTCGCCAGGAAGAGTCTAAACTCCAACTGGCTTTAATTGAATTAAAGACCTCTAAGGAGTTGTGTAACAAACTGATACAGAAAAGAGAAGATAAGTAGAAAGAAATGTTGAACTTACTGGAAAAAAATAAAATCTTAAAATGTGAAATGGCTCAGCTACATACTCAATTCTCTGATGCCATGAGTACTCGGGATGGACTCCAGCTCATTGTGGACGGATTTGCCGAGTGTAGCTTGCAGTGTGAACAAGCACTTGATCGTATACAGTTTTTAGACAAACAGTTACACGAGGCAAACAGTAGAAAAAGTTCTCTAGAATTCACCCAAGATCAAATCACTAAGACGGCAAATCAAAGTCTGTTCGATGAGCTGGTGGTTCATGCTCCAAGCATGATTACTGATATAAATCATTCTTAAGTATCACTACCAAATAGTCTCTCAGTGTGCAAAGAATCAAATAACTCAATAAAATTGATTAGGGGTAGTAGGAATAGAATTAAGAAATATGCCAAAATAAACAAATTCATAAAAAAGACCCAAAAATTAGTTCAGAGACAAAATTTTTTCATAAAATATGTTAAGCTAAATAGGGAAAGATTACTTGCTCTTGAAAAATTAAAAAATTACTCACAGAAATATCACCAAAATAATTTGAAACATAAATTAGAAATAAATAATTTGCAGTTAGAATTAAATAATCTTAAAGACAAATTAGTATCAATGACAAATAAATATAAAAGCTCTGAACTACAAATGAAAGAGTACATATTGGCAATGAATGAGTTGGTGGCATCAAATAGTAACAAATGCTCAATACTATTGACCCCGTTCAACTACCAACACTTGCCAGCTTGCTCATTGCCAACATGTGACCCGGTTTTGCTAAATAGTGCTTTAAACAATACAAAATCAAATATTAAACACACTCTAAATAAATTAAAAAATAACACTAGACAATAAAACTATATTACAAAATAAAAATAAAGTGATAATATTTAGTGACGAGATTGGAAAAGGTATGGGTCAGTTGTTGGCAAACACATATAGTTATGGGTTAGTGATGAACTACTGTTTGCCTGGGTTAAATTCCATTGCTATTTTAGATAAAATTATAAACTTCAATTTTGACCAGGATACAACTTTATTGATTCTACTTGGTAAAAGAGGATCTTTAAATAAAAGACTTTTATTCTATTATTACAGTAAATTATGTGAATTAAATTTAAATCAAATTATTATGCTCACTTTACCTTTCAGTAAAGGGTTGCCACTGAAAGAAAATAATATTAGACATAGTCTTAATTATAAATGTGTGTAGTTCGTCATACAATAACGATCAATTTCATATTTTTGACTCTAACAATTATGTTAGTAAAGCTTTACATTTGGCGCAAGATACTTGTTATCTGAATTCGTATTATAAAAGACAACTAGCTGAGTCGCTAGCATTTTGTATTGACATTTCAGCCAAGAATTTGGCTAATAAACGTGTTGCCCCTATACAGCAACAAAATGACATTTATAATGATTCAGCCAATATTTTGGCTACACAGTCTGACATTTCTATTATTTTAAATTAAATAATTCGACAACAGAGAATACCTCTTGCAATGACACTGTCATTAATAATGGGCTGGTATGTACAAATAAGCCCAATTCAACTAATAATACATTTAGAAATTCGCAAGTATTAAAACTGGTACACCAAAATATACAAGGTATGTCAAATAAAGATTTAGAAGTCAAGTTGTTCATGAACGGTGAATGCATTGATATTTTGTGTATAACAGAACATTGGCTTAAAGATCACCAGTTCATGTTTAATTTTAATAACCATCTAGTTGGCAGTTCGTTCAGCAGACAAAATGCAATACATGATGGATCGTTGATTTTAGTTAATAAAGAACTTAAATTTAAGAATCGTAGTGACATTGTTAGTTTCTCTGTTGAACGGACAGTTGAAATAGCCTGTGTGGAGTTGGACCAACTTGTTGTGTTGAGTGTGTATAGGCCACCATCATCCTTCTATGATAACTTTGAAATGTGTTACGGAAGCTATGCCAACAAAATAAATCCATAATAGTAGGTGGTGATTTTAATATTAATTTACTAGAAGATTATGTGAATTGCCAAAAAATTAAGAATTTGTTCAAGTCATATAATCTTGCATGCTTATTTTTGGAACCCACCAGGATAACTTCCACGACATCTACTTGTATAGACAATATATTTACAGACATTGTACCAGTTAGAAAGCAAATAATTAACAAATTAACATGAGATCATTGTGGACAATCTATAACGTTTGCTATGCAGTCTAAAAAAGTAGGTAGAAAGGAATTGAGTGTGGTGCCAAAAACTTTACATCGTCTGGAGGGACTTAAGGATAAACTCACAAGTACACTACCATATTTATGCTGTGATAACGATCCTTTCTTGTACAATTCTTTCTTTGACATGTACTGTACTATTTTCAATTCTATCTTTGTCCCTAAAAGAATCTCAGTTGCTGGTACTACATCCTTCAGTGAATGGGCAACCACTGGAATTTATAAAAGTAGAAACATGCTTTACGAATTATATGAACAGAAAGTAATTAATAAAAATGATGAACAATTTTGTCAATATGTAAGAAATTATTCTAAGTTATTTAAAAAGATTTGTCGTGAAACTAAGACACTTTATTTAAAATCAAAAATTAAAAACAGTGACAATAAAATAAAAGCAACATGGGATATTATAAACAATGAGACTGGAAGGGTCAAGATTAAAAGTAACGATTACACTCTTCAATTAAATAAAAAGATATTAAAATCAGATTTTGAGGTTGCCACAGCATTTGAAAATTTCTTCACAGACATTCCAGTCTCAACCACTAAATCCCTCAACTCGTCCCCTAATGACGCCGAATCTCTATTGAAACAAAATGTCAATAGGTGTAACATTGAATTTAGTTTTAGTTATGTCACTGACAGAGATATTGTAAAAACTTTTAATACCCTTAATTTGAAGAAGACTAGTGATCTTTGCGGCAATTCTGTTGTGATTACGAAATCCATAATCAACACAGTAGCACCTGAACTGGCAATGATTTTCAATAGATGCATTGACTGTGGTGTGTTTCCTGATCAAATGAAAAGTAGTAAAGTAATTCCGTTATTTAAATCAGGTAGCACATCTGACAACCCACAAATTATAGGCCAATATCTGTGCTACCCACGTTTAGTAAAATTTTTGAAAAATTAATTCTAGGTCAGCTTCAAATTAATTTTAATAACAATAAGCTGTTACATGAAAAACAATTTGGTTTTACTAGGGGTCGCTCAACTACCGGTGCTGGAGTTGAGCTTTTAGATAGTATTTATGATGCCTAGGAGGAGTCGCATGATGCTCTGGGAGTCTTTTGTGACTTATCTAAGGCTTTTGATTGCGTTTTTCATGAAACATTGATCGGGAAATTACATTACTATGGAGTCAAGAACACTGCTTTGAATCTCCTAACATCATATTTGAGTAATGACTGCCTCCATGGTCCAGTGGATAGCGTATGCGACTGCTGATCGGAGGTCCCGGGTTCGATTCCCGGGTCGGGCAAAAGTGTTACTGGGTTTTTTCGAATTCTCCGTAGCAGCTCGGAGTCTGGTGATGTGCCCGGTAACGGCAATAAGCTCGCAGCCTATTACGTGGGACCTAAAAATTCATGGCGAAATGTGGGTGTAATATTACTTCATTTCTTGGTCCATTCCTTTTCCTTGTATATATTAATGATTTGCCATACATTATGCAAAATAATGCAGAGATAGTGTTATTTGCTGATGATACATCACTTATTTTTAAACTAAGACGACAACAATCAAATAATGACGATGTAAATAACGCTCTCTCTAAATTAGTTCAATGGTTTACTGCTAACAATTTACTGTTAAATGAAAAAAAAAAACAAAATGTATACGATTTTCAAGACTGAATGTAAAACAAGTTAAACCTGACATATGTTTGAATGGAGAAGAGTTGGATCTTATAGATAACACCGTATTCTTAGGCATAACCTTAGATTCCAAGCTAGAGTGGGGCCCACATATAGGTCAGTTGTCGAATAGACTTAGCTCTGCAGCGTACGCGGTTTATAAAATTCGTCAGTTAACTGATATAGTTACGGCCAGATTAGTATATTTTAGTTATTTCCACAGCATAATGTCATATGGCATTTTATTATAGGGCAACGCAGCTGACATTCAAACTGTGTTTTTACTGCAGAAGCGGGCTATTCGTGCAATCTACAGTCTTGGTTCAAGGCATTCACTGAGGGAAAATTTTAAAGAAATTAAGATAATGACTGTCGCATCTCTATACATTTATGAGAACTTGTTACATGTCAGGAAAAATAAAAATATGTTTTCCAAATTCAGCGACATTCATAAATTAAACACACGAAATAAAAACAAACTTCTTCTACCTTCAACTAGACTACAAAAAAATAAGTAACTCATACAAGTGTCAAAGCATACGTTTGTACAACAAAATTTCAGGCAATATTCAGGAACTAAGTATTAATAAATTCAAAGTATTTATTAAACACAGCTTGTGTTCAAAAGCTTATTACACAGTTAAAGATTATTTAGCAGACAAAAATGCCTGGAATTGAGTTTTGACATTTTGAAATTAGTGACATGATATTTTTATTTATATTTGTAATACTTATATTTTTACATTTTTAATTTGACATTTGTAATTTTATTTATTTTGTTTTGACATTGTTTGATTTGACATTGTTATTTTATTATTTTCTTTTGACATTTAAAATTACTTAAGTAATATATTATTATTCCTAAACTGAGATTCAATAATGTTTTCTGTTATTTTAAATATAAGACATTTTATTGTTTAAATTTTTATTTTTTTTTTAAATTACTTAAGTAATGTATTATTATTCCTAAATTGACATTCAATAATATTTTCTGACATTTTAAATATATGACATTTTATTGTTTAAATTTTATTATTTTTATATATTGTTTGCAACATGTATTTTACTATGTATTAGCACGTAGAGTTGTGAGTATGATGTGGGCATTATTAAACATGTAAACAAATAGTTGTGGCAACCTGTCTGATGGCTTAGGCTGACATGCTTATGCATACACCTTCTGATGGCGTGGAGGCATAGTGATACAGATCGTGCTGGCTCCCTCAATCAAGGTCGAGCCGTACGATTGCTGTTGAATGCGGGCCATCAGTGGGCCGAGTCAGTCAAAAGCGTCAGATGATTTCCTGCATTGTACTTGCATACTAAACCCTTTTTTGTCTGGACCTTAAAAGATGAAGAAAAGACTAAAGAAATTGAAGTGACAAAAAAAACAATGACTCTAGTTTGTTTCGGCCTTTCTTCTCAAGAAGTCATTTAGCTAGGAAAAGCCGGCATCATCTAGAATAGGGTTTTGACATGTATAAGTGTTGTAAACAACCAAAATGCAGAAATAAATATGTCTTTATGTCTTTATGACGCCGATATGACGTCCATCGAGCTTCAGCCAAACTTTTTCTTGTAGCCCGGCGTTATACCTTCTCTCTCGAAGTATGACTGCTATAAAACTAGAGACACAAGGCCAGCTTCTGATTAACATTATGTCCTAACAAACAATCAGCAATAAAATTTTTGCAATCCATAATGATACATATTATGAACAATATAAATAAATGTAACATTCGTTTACAAATAAGTATTAAAAAAAAATGATTATTTATTTTCGTGTGAGTGTGTGGCTATCTCTAGTGTTAGAGTTTATAGGCTATCCAAATGTCTTCAACGTGAACTAACAAATTAATTGATTGATATCCTCCCGACCTATTTCGGCCACGGCAGCTTGTATTTATATGAGACTTGCCAACTGCGCGGGATGTATTATAGTGCACAAGTGTGTGCGCGTACACAAGTGCACTCTCTATTCCCTCACTCTAATAGTCCGAAGGGACGCCACAAGCGACACGACCGGAGAGAGATTGGGTGCAGGACCAACAGCTTAATGTGCTTTCCGAGGCAAGGGGGTGTGACACCGCCAACTTCTAATTTCTATTCGATAATGCCTTACAGAAAACCCCAATATCACTTTTTGTTTGACCCGGGAATCGAACCCGAGACCTCATGATTCGCAGTCACTTTCACTACCGCAGAACCACAGAGGCAGTCACTTTACTTAACTAACAAATAATGGGCATCCAAAGCACGGTGGTGTTCTCATGTAAAAGCCAAAACACGCCATTACTTCTCCAGTGTTTACCACTGCCAAAGTTGCCTTACTTTCCGATCTTTTATGAACGACAAACAACACGTAACAATTATTATATTATGTGAGATCACATAATGAATAACGGCTACAAATATTCGTTCCTAGGGACAGATTTATTACGTTTACAAAACACCTTATTTTTTAATTTAATTAGGACCCATTAGACGGATTATCAGAAGGAATACCTAAAATTGAGATACCTGTGTAATTCTGTAGGTTTTTCACCCCTTTAAGTTCATTAAAATTACTAAATACAGGTTTTGAGTTTATACGTAATAGAGTTTTTAATTTCAGAATTATTTCCACAAGTTTATCCGTGATGCCAAAATATGAGTATTATTTATGCTTAAACATTTGTTTCTTTATCTTATAATGTACTGCCTTCTCGCTGACATTTTGAGCAACCATTTCTTAGTAGGTAAGGAATATATGTGTTCGAAAGTTCAATTTTATACACTTGTTTATTTATTTGAATCGTGTGTTGTTGCAATAGTCTATAATAGTCGAGATTGAATTTTCTTAATTTATGTATGCCTAATATGTAAATCTTCTGTAAGATATGTCACCTAACAGTCCATGCACAACACGACTGATTTGGATGCAATTTTGAGTCCATATTTAATGGGCTCCTGGCTGGTAAAAATGCATTTGATGAATGCAACTCGACAGATGGCACTACGAACGATGTGTTATCAAAGTTGATTTGCAAAACATACAGGACGACATATACCAGGTTCACTAGTTGATGCAGCAAATATGATTATTTATGATAGTTCATAGTTTTCGTGACGCACCTACCAATTTTCATCGTAACACCGATCCAGCGCCAATACGGAGTTATTTTTCGATTCCACTCACTCAGTGGCTATATTTGTGCCGATAAATGGCATCGGCAACTTTCTTGCTTGTCTGTTACATACAGTCTGTTCATAACAGATGATTGTCACTTTCGCATAGTACAGTCTGTTGAGTCAATAATAATCTGACTTTCAGTTTCCAAGTTGTTTATGATTTATTTTTGTTGATGTTTCTTTCAATATTATACTTGAGAGTAAAATTAATGATTTTATTCATTAGATAGTATGACAATTTTAGTGTCCAGATCAAGTAGTTGTTATAATTAACAAAAGTTTTAATTAGCATCCAAACCACGGTACCAACGGAGAGTCTAAGTGATTAATAACCATTGTGATACTATGGAAGTTCAATAACATTAAAATAACTCTTTTAATTGCACTGCCTTTTTCGACATACAAAAGAACTTTTCGTTATGAGCACGTAAACAAGTAACCCATATTTACCACCTTTTTAAACATTTCAAATAAAAGTGACTTACCTCATATTTGAAAATAAACGGAATATATATATAACGGCACTTTTTGTACAAATATTTACATAAACGTAAATATTAGTACAAAAAATGTCGGTCGTTGATATATAATTACTATTATGACGACCGGTTGGCGCAGCGGGAGTGTAAGCAACTGCCACGCCGAAGGTCGCGGGTTCGATTCCCGCTCAAGTCAAACATTTGTGTGCGTGAACATGGATGTTTGTCTTGGTCTGGGTGTTTCTATGTATAATATGTATGTATTTACAAAAAAAAAGTATATATGTATGTTTATCCATTGTCTAGTACCCATAGTACAAGCTCTGCTTAGTTTGGGACTAGATGGTGTTGTGTGAATGTGGTAGAATAATATTATTATTATTATTCGTTGGATTCGATAGCGGTAATTCATCACTCCACCCATTCTAGCTTTAATAAACGTTTTTTTTTTGGCTTCATCCTATAAATTTCCACCTAAAAAGTCACCATACCTGCGAGCTTACACGAAAACGACTAACAAGGTGAGGCTTAAAAAAGCGTTTTAAAATCCACATCCATTAAATCGGCCGACAAAAAGTCTGTCGGCGCGCACAAAGCAACCTAGATCAAAGGATTGAGCCGCTTCTACGTTACTGATTGCTATTTGATGTGTCAAGATAAAAACCTGTTATGAATTCGGTAAGTTCATTGTGTGTTTGTAAAGTGCTGTGTTGTAAATGATAGGTATTATTAGTGTTAAACTAAAAATGATGTATTTTATAAAGAAACTAACTACATACTAGAAAGTTCCGACTTTTTACGATACCATTTTATGTTGATGTGTATACTGAAATCATCAGTCCCTATAATAGCCCGTCTGGCCAGCGTGGTATATTGCTCCAAATTTTAATCTAGCTATTAAGTCACAATGCTATTGTGTCCAGCACTGGCAGTGGTAGATCGACATTTAATATTTGTTAAACATTCTGTTTTCCAACAAGAGGAGAAATGTGTTTTGGCTTTTTCTTCGGGTGGTGCAGTGACATGTAGATGGCTCAATTGTAAGATTATTTCACTTTGTTATTTAATGTCCATTATTTTGATAAAAAATAATTCTTAAATTATTCTGGGACGACTCACACATGGTCATCAGTTCCATTATAGCAAATGGACAATTGATTAGCTGCCTGTGTCATTATCCGCTATACCAACAAACCATACGGGTAATGTTTGTTTAATTGGAATAATCACTCTTGTAGTTGGGGGAGGTACTTTTTTTAAATCAACGTTTATTTATTTCATTTATTAATTCACTTTTTATACCTAATCAGAGATAATCATCTAAATGAGAGATATGGTGCAGGTGCAGAGGTTATTGGTGTATTCTAAATTTAGGTATAAATTGGAGAGTGACTTAAAGTTATGTAGTATAACAAATGCAAACATCAGGTTAATAAAAGTAGACCCTAATAATGATACATATAACAATACCTAAAAACATATATGCATTATAAATAAATACATACTTACCTTAATAATAAATACTAGCTATGCCTGCTGCTTCACTCGCGTAAATTTCACTCAGTTAAGTATTTCGTAGAGACACCTTTACACTCTTCACGAAACATACATGCCAAATTTCATCTACTTGCGCCCAGTAGTTTCGGCTGAAGCGTGTCTGTCAGTCAGTCGGTAACGCAATGATTTTATATGTACAGATTAAAGTGATTCCATCGAAAAAAAAAAAAAAATGCACAAACTCTGAATTTCTTTTCTCTATCCTCTTGGTGAAAAAAATCCAAAATATGTCTTCGTGTTCACTAACGTCATTTGAAGAACCAATATGCTAAGTTTTAAGTTAATGCCTAGAAGAAATACATAGGCTTCATACAAATTTTTACTCTTTTTTGCACCCCCACCACCCACAGAATTTCCAAAAAGATTTTCTTAGTGTCCACTAACTTCATTTGAGTAACTTTATATATAAAGTTTGAAGTTAATCCATTGAAAGAATAAAAAGTTGCATACAAACTCTGACAGTCTGTTTTACCCCCTTAGGGGAGGAATTTCCAAAAATCCTCTCTTAGTGCTCCCTTACACTTCTCAAGGATCAAAAATGTCACCTACTTGCGTCCAGTAGTTGCAGCTGTAGCGTGTCTGTCAGTCAGTCAGTAATTCAAGAATTTTGTATATCTTTACAGATTACATAAATACATTCAAAATATTATTGAATGTAAAGCGAACCACCATTAATAGTTTTAGTTTAATCGTTTAAATAAACACAAAATAATTACCTGACATATAATCAAAATACGAAATAATAATTGTTTTAAGAGGAAAACCAATAATTGTTTTGCACGAATACCACTATTCAAAACAACTCCAAAATAAATCCACAATTATATTATTTTATAAATCGAAACAAAATAATCATCGAGGCCATTTTGTTTTCCCGTTTTGCCGTCCTTCAAAAGAACTATTGAACCGATTTTTTTTTCCTCTTACTACATTTTTGGTTCGGAAAATTATAATAATGAATTGTAACAAAAACAAAAGTATTTTATTAATATTTTGTTGTTATTCAGAAAATGCCAGGAAAATGTCGAATAGTAATATCCAACGAAAACAAGGAGGACTTCATTAATTGTAACTGTAATCAGAATTAGTGACAAAGGTCAATTTATCGTCGATGATGATTGAAATGAAACATACATATATACATTATCTTACTGGCCTGATGCATCTACTTAAAGGTAGAAAGTTCTCACCTTCGTCCATCAAACCTCTTATCGACCACGCTCTAAATCGAACAAAGATAATTCAACCTATTCATGCAAGTAGCAAATGACATACAGAAATAAACATACATTTTTACCCTTTAACCTTTCTGTTTAAACAACTCAAAGACTACAAGCACACTAGCTTACTAGCTTAGGAGCAAGGTAAGACGTCTTAAAGCTCAGAATGGAAATTTGTACTAAAACGAGTAAACAGTTGTTCTTGAAATATCAAAGTACACATTTGTGTGTTTGCGAGTGAGCGATTGAAGCTCCACTATCTTTGCGCTTTACTGTGAGGTCAACAGCTCGACGCCGATAATGCTACTGAAGTTTCTCACGTTAGAAGGATTACCTTACTCGCTTTGCTTTTTGACATCCAACTGGGACGGGAATAATGATAGATTCTGCAATGTCTTTTAAAACCGTTTGAACATTTTCTGTTCAAAGAATTTTTTTATTGATTCATTTATTTCTTTCCACCGATAGATCGGTATAAAAATATCTATACCTACTAAGGTTCAAATCCCAACATAAATAATTGTTATCTTTTAAAGACCACATGCACATTTAAATTTATTGAAGCTTCATCAAAATTTTAAAACTCCAGTGTACGCGTGTAAGGTGCTAAAAGTTAGACGCCTGTGGGTCGCATGTATCTAACTTTTCGACACTTCATAGGCACTAAAATAACGGTTAAAAAGATGACCCAGAAACCGAACTGAGTAAAAACTGATTTCTCTGACCTGAAATATTGCAATATTTTGACAAGTACCAACTACGTCAAAATATTTTTATTTTAATAGGCTTCCTTTGCCATGACATACATAATTATTGGATTTACTACTTAACGTATTTTACAGCATACATTTCTTTTTTCATTGCAGACATTAATGACAACGGTAAAATATGTAATCAAATTCAGATAATTTCCCATCAATAATTTCAAAGTCGTATTCCCAATCGTCAAATTTATTAATATATGTTGGTAGCGCCATCTACCTTCCTATATATAACTAATCGCATCAAGATCAATCGTTCCACGTCTAGTGCGAGCGATACCATATTTCCGTCCCGCTCTATCCCACTCCCTGGAAGGGCACTGCCTTCCGCCTGATTCGTCGACGCGATCGTGAACGCGAGTGACAGTTGAGAACATTCCTCCCGCTAAGAACGCCGTCTCGATACCGCTCCGCGCCGCACCGCTGTATGTGATTTAACGCTTCCACCAAGGAAAACCCGCTCGTGAGTGAAGTGAAAACAAGCAGCTGCATCACGAAACCACCAGGAGGAAAAGAAACGAAGAAGGCTGTATAAGGTAAGTGCCTTCCATCCTTGAAATAGCCTATACCCACTCAATCACCTCCTCCCGTATCCATCTCCTCTTCCCTTATTCCTTTCTAGGCGACCCAGAACTCGCCCTAATACAGTCCATCCATTAATCCTTCCCAAGTCGCTTAGAACCCTACGGTTTCGGTGTAAAGCCGAGCCATTTTTTTTTTATCCATACGAGTCGGATTCATTTACGTTTTATAGGTTATACCGCTATACCTAGGCAGTTATAGCACCTAGCTATACTCCTAATATATTCACATAACCGTCACATGGTTATTTCCGCCCGCATTAGTAGGTAAACTTTTATGTAGCTACCTACTTATTAAATTATTATTTCTGCAACTATCATAGTTGTCTTATAAATCTCATATTTCAATCAACTTTAATTCCTCGGCTCTAAGGTGTTGCCTACTTAGGTAAAATTATAGATACATTAGATATTCTTATTTTGTTTCGTTCTCATTAGCTTATACTTACGTAAGCATGTCACAACAAAAGAAGTCACGCGTGTCGGAAGACAAAGAGATGACAATCTTAGAAGCAAAACGCAATATTTTATTTGAGCGCATTCAAAACATCTATGAAAGATCAAAAACCGCATTGATGTCTGACAGTAATAGCGAAGCATTTCTCAGTTATTGTACAACAGTAGATAGTATTCGGACAGATTTTCATAAGTTGTTAGACGATATAACGCAAGATTACTTTCTATCAATCCTGATGAAAAACCGAACTATCAAGCGTATACCTCATTCGAAGATCTTTATTGTATTATTAAGCGTATACAATCGCAATTGGAGGGTAAATGTTCAGCAGAGCCCGTTGCCCGCAAACCAAGATTACTGCCAATCGAGATTATGTCGTTTGACGGAGATATACAAAATTGGCCGTTATTCTATGCAAGTTTTAAGTCTACAGTGCACGATAATGGTTCTCTGACAGATGCTGACAGGTTGTACTATTTAATAGGTAAACTGTCACCGAAGGCCCAGTCCGTATTTGCAGGTGTCACACCCAGTGCTGAGAATTATCAGGTCATATTTCAGTCATACTTGACAGATATCAAGACACGCGCGTTCTAGCGTCTAAGTACTTTGACCAATCTTTTAAATCTCAAACTGTCCAGCAACGCGTCTGTCTCGAATTTCCAGCTGTTTATTGATAACTTCGTAACCGCGGTTAATTCTCTTAGGAATTTAAAATTAGAAGATCTTTCCGACTTTATGTTGCTTCAACTCGCTTTAAAAAAGTTTGACACTGATACAATTCGCGCATTCGAGATGACGGAACGCAATAATAAAATACCTACACTAGATAGTTTTATTTCGTTCATCAAAGATCAGTGTCGAATATTTCATAATACGCAGTCTGGTTCACCTGGCCCGTCTAACACTAACAACAACAAACAAAGGTTGAATAAATCGCGAAATAGTAATAATAACTCAGTCCCTAATCCACAATCTTACGTAACATGTTCGGAATCTAATAGTAATAATACACAGAAGTGTCTGTGCAGTAATATAGTGCACGACCATTACTATTAGTGTCCTACCTTAAATGATTTAAATCCAATTGCTCGTTTTAAATGCGCAAAAGATAACAAAGCTTGCATTAATTGCTTAAGCATAAAACATAAAACGAGTAATTGTTCCAGTAGAACGAGATGTCGCACGTGTAAACAAAAACATAATACACTGTTAAATTATGATAAAAATAACCGGTTGTCAAGCCAAGCCGCTAACCTTGACACACTCGCGCCGCAGGTGCAGCAGACCACGGTAGCTGCGCCTTCCGCGTCTGAGGGCGAAGTATCGTTGTGTATGACATCCATTGCGCGGGCGACGCGCACGCGAGGACGGCACTCGCGCATCTATAATGATCCGCGCAGGGCCAAAACGCAGAGTACGGCGTCTAAGACGGTACTGTTAGCGACAGCGCAAGTAATCGTATATGATGTCAATGGGTCGCCGCACATGGTACGTTGTCTGCTAGATAGCGCATCTCAGACCAATCTAATAACATCGGAATGCTTCAAACGCCTCGGATTATGGAATAACTTTAAAAATACTAACTCAACCGTCAAAGGGATAGGCGGATCAGAAAAACATTGCAAAGGTTCCGTAGATATTAAAATACATTCGCGTTTTGATAGGGACATTAATTTTAACATTTCTTCGCTTATCGTGGAGCGTATCACGGACGCATTACCGAACGCTAATGTAGACGTAGCATCACTCACTCATCTCGAGTCATTGCCGTTAGCCGACGCGGAGTTTGCGAATCCGGCAGGCATTGATCTTTTGATCGGAGCTTCAATATTTCCGCACTTGCTACTAACTAACATAGTTCGTAGTGAGCGATATGATTTACCGCCCGCTATTGAGACGGTACTTGGGTATGTGATTATGGGTACCGTACCTACGTTACATACTTCTCATTGTATTACGTCTTGTTGTTGTTCTGCTCTTCAAGAGATCAAGGTGGGTGCTAAAACTGTGTGTAAGATAAAGCACTAATTAGCTACGCTATGCTATGCTATGCTATGCTACGCCATGCTTTGCTATGCTACGCTATGCTATGCTAAGCTATGCTACGCTACACTATACTATACTACACATCCGCTTTGTATATAGATGACATTGCCTGTAATGTCATACCCGCTCCGCTAGCAATTTCGCTTTGTGAAGAGCTTATTCAGCTTTTCAAGCGAGGCCAGTTTGATCTTGTCAAATGGACAAGCAACTCTAAGGAGGTTCTCGCACGCATACCAGATTCTCATAAAGCTTCTCCAGATATTGAGTTTGAGAAGTCTGTACCGCATAAGGTTCTCGGTTTACGCTGGGACAAATCCTGTGATAGTTTTCGGTTTGACGTCTCACCGCCAGATGATAAGTGCGCCAAGCGCACTATGCTGTCCACAGTGGCTCGACTATGGGACATAATGGGTTTGTGGCTCCCACAATTTTGTACGCCAAGCTCTTGATCAAGGAGCTTTGGCTATCAAAGTGTGAGTGGGATGAAACACCCCCTGACCATATTGTCGCCGCTTGGGGCCAGTTTTGCATTGAGCTTACCGCGCTCAATCAAGTTACTATTCCGCGTCATCTCGGGTTGGTAGATGGATGTACCGTCAACTTAATAGGTTTCGCTGACGCCAGCGAGCGTGCTTACGGCGGAGTCGTATATCTGCAAGTCCGCATTGGTTCTAACTACTCGGTGCAGTTAGTTTGTGCCAAGTCTAAGGTCTCGCCTGTTAAAACCATTTCAGTTGCGAGACTGGAGTTGTGCGCGGGCCTTCTGCTGTCTCAGTTGCTCCGCAAGGTTCAAGATACAGTTTTGCCCCACTACTCTATTAATAAATATACGCATTTTCCGACTCCAAAGTAGTGCTCGCTTGGATTTATTCCTCTCCTCACCGCTGGCAGACTTTTGTCGCCAAACGCGTTAGTAAATTGATTGATCTTGTTCCCGCTACTTGTTTCAATCACGTCGCGGGTTATCGTACTCATCTTTAGGAATAACTTTCCATAGATCATATTGACTGGAAGTTTATTCCACCAGCATCACCACATTTCGGTGGATGTTGGCCAAGCATGGTCAAAGTAATTAAAACGCATCTCTTCAAAGTTATAGGTCAACAGATCCTCTCTTACGAAGAGCCTTTAACCGTCCTTGCACAAGTCGAGGCACTGATCAACTCGCGTCCGCTTCCAACTCAGTGAGATCTAGCCTGAAGTTGGACTTACCTCTTAGTTTAAGTATTTAGTTAGTAGTTTTCGCTATTATTGCGTTTGTAGTTTTCGCTAAAGTTAGTTTAGATTAATTTTATTGTCATATCGCTGTCTTAGCCTATTGATGGGTTATGCGGTAGTACACCCAACATAGCTAAGTTCAATTCTATTTTTTTTAAAGGCAACCCTTTAGGGCCGGGGGGATATGGTAGCGCCATCTACCTTCCTATATATAACTAATCGCATCAAGATTAATCGTTCCACGTCTAGTGCGAGCGATACCATATTTCCGTCCCGCTCTATCCCACTCCCTGGAAGGGCACTGCCTTCCGCCTGATTCGTCGACGCGATCGTGTACGCGAGTGACAGTTGAGAACATTCCTCCCGCTAAGAACGCCGTCTCGATACCGCTCCGCGCCGCACCGCTGTATGTGATTTACCGCTTCCACCAAGGAAAACCCGCTCGTGAGTGAAGTGAAAACAAGCAGCTGCATCACGAAACCACCAGGAGGAAAAGAAACGAAGAAGGCTGTATAAGGTAAGTGCCTTCCATCCTTGAAATAGCCTATACCCACTCAATCACCTCCTCCCGTATCCATCTCCTCTTTCCTTATTCCTTTCTAGGCGACCCAGAACTCGCCCTAATACAGTCCATCCATTAATCCTTCCCAAGTCGCTTTGAACCCTACGGTTTCGGTGTAAAGCCGAGCCATATGTATTATGAAAAAGTTTCATCATATATTTATAATACAGAAATAACGCATAAACAATAGAGAGGCAACAAGGCTTGGCATTATGTTAATATAAACAGCACCTCGTCACGGTTTGACGGCACGAATATTTTGATTA
Source organism: Euclidia mi (assembly GCA_944739405.2). Classification (NCBI taxonomy): domain Eukaryota; kingdom Metazoa; phylum Arthropoda; class Insecta; order Lepidoptera; family Erebidae; genus Euclidia; species Euclidia mi. The sequence continues at coordinate 24,581,477 of OX123181.2, forward strand.
AAACTTATGAAAAAACTCCCCAAAGCTCTAACCCTGGGGTTCGGTGTAACCCAAGGGAGAAGAGCCAGCGAATCAATATGAAAATATTATCAAAGTTATTGAAGGGTTACTGATAGGACGTGGCGATTATAGTGATTGAATGACTGTGTTTGTGTAAGAGTCGAGGGTTCGTACCACGTGTACGAAACGCTTATCTTTATGCTGTTTTCGGTTCAGAGGTTAATATTTGTTTATCTTGTAAACTAAATGTGGGTTCAACTCGATCAATATATTGTAAACTGCGCAAATTGTGCATCAATCTTGATATTAAAATGTTGAATCACAATTTCGAATTGTTTGGAAAGTTTTTGTTAGTTTAGTGTCGATAGGAATTGGTTCTGGTATCATTTTGAGTGATGTTGGTGTATTATCTTTAATTGCTACTTTAGTTCAGAATGGGACTGTGGAAACATATTATTTATTTCTATGGTGTATGACCATACAACATAGATGTCTTAACCAACAAAGGACAGTGGAGATACTAACAGACAGAGGCTTTCGTGTTCGAACCCACGGCGGTCAACACTGACTTTACAATGTGAAGTGCGCTTTAATTTTTTTTTTCTCACGCATGTATCCGCGAAGGGGTACGCATTTCGCCATGAATTTCTAAGTCCCACGTAATAGGAGGCGAGCCTATGGCCGTTATCGGGTACATCACCAGATTCCGAGCTGCTACTGAGAATTCGGAAAAATCTAGAAACACTTGTGCCCGACCCGGGACCTCCAATCTGTAGTCTCGTACGCTATCCACTGGACCACGGAGGCACTCGTTTTGAATTGCTAATTATTATTGCTAAACGGTGAATAAAAACATCGTGATGAAACCTGAACGCCTGCTCTCGAAAGAATTTTGATATCTGCCAGCTCGCACTTGGCCAGCGTGTTGGCCTTGTACTTCCATTAGTGAGAAAAGGTCCATACCGTTCGACTGCTGGAACAGTTCATGTTGATGGTGAATATTCAATAGCAGAAAATCTTAAAGTTTTCAGGCGTTCCCATCACCTTAGCTGGAAAACGTCACCTGCTGAACGCCTGCACCAAAGCTCTTCACGCATATTGAACTTGAACCGCCCATATCAAAGCAAACTTGCCGTTAACCCAATTAGATCTTTGGTCCACCTTACGGGCTAACTGCTTCTGTATTGAAGAGTCAAGATTAAAGGATTTACCAAGGAGATCCTTGGTACGTCGTTCTTATATGCGGACTGAGTCAACATGACAAGGTGTTCAATGAATATACAATTACCAATATATATATTGTTTAAATCTTTAAAATATCCCTTTATATTTATGTGTGCGTAATTCGTAGGTATATACAACACAATAATATGTAAGTAAATAAACAGTCTTTATTATCATCACTACAGTAGCTTCAACAAAGATTCCAATAGTTTTCCATTAAATAGTATATAGTTGTATAGTTACCCATTGTATAGATAAAAATATACTGGTTTTGTTAGTTGCATTATTAGAAGCACTAAGAACGCGTTAATACTGTTGGTCCCTTAGCTGACAGCACAATGGTTCCTTAAGGAGCTTATACATAAATTATTACCGCAAGACTAATATTCTATTACTCAGAGGTAGTAGAGCCTTGCTGATTTCAGCATGAATGGGGCGGCTCGACCGGGGAAGTACTACCCTCTCACAGAAAATCGACGTAAAGTAACAGTACCAAAACTGTTGCTTATCGTTCGGTGAGTGAGAGTACCGGAGGCCCTATCCCCTATTCCTTCTCCCTCACCCCAGTCCTCATCCTATCCCTTTTCCCAACCCCAAGTTGCGGCAACGCACTTGTAACTCCTGTGGTGTTGCTTGCGCCCATGGGTGGCGATAATTGCTAACCATCAGGCGATCCGTCTGCTCGTTTGCCGCCTATTAACATAAAAAAATATATATATATTTTCGCGTCTCAGAAACATCGTATAATATTTTGCATTTTTTTATTTATAGACTCACACCTGTATTCCCGAAGGAGTAGGCAGAGGTGTAATACTACACCCACATTTCTCCATGAATTATTCTAGTCCCGGGGGGGGGGTACGTAATAGGGGGCGAGCCTATTGCCGTTACCGAGCACATCACCAGACTCCGAGCTGCTACTGATAATTTGGAAAAACCCAGTAACACTTTTGCCCGACCCGGGAATCGAACCTGGGACATCCGAACAGCAGTCGCATACGTTATCCACTGGACCACGGAGGCAGTCTCGTATAATATAATATATATAGTTGAAAGAAATGATAAACATTTCAAACACTACCAATAACTTAAAAACATCCATTTCAAGAGATCTTCTTTAAAAAAACAAGCACTATATGAATACTTAATGAATAAATCAAAGGTTTTCAAATAAAATGCGTGAAAATAAAAAGTTCTAGAGAATTCAAATCACTGACTTAAACACAGACTTATACCACGAAGGTTCTGACGAAACTTGTTAAAAATGTATTAATTTAACTTTTCTTAGATAGCATCGGTAACTTTACTCTTGCCCTTTGACAGTAATTTCATATCGGGCCACTTCAATGATTAATCTTTCGAAACAATTCATAATATTCGCGGCTTTTTTGGGGTAAGTCTTTGAGAAGCGATCTTTTAGAATGTTTACCATACATACATAAGTTATTTGGCACAAACCTGTGCCTCGTTTCATAAAAGCCATTTTATTTTCGATTTACAAATAAATTTTGTTGTTTCCTGAAATTAGGGCTGGTTAAACGGTTCAATGTTTAATAGGCAATGACTACCTTTTTGTGGATATACATAATATTTAAAGTTACCTCAAAAGACTTTAACTGTACAGAGCAATGGTCATAGTGGCTAAAAATATAACCCATGTCATTAGAACGAATAACGAATGCATTTTAAAAATATTGGCTCCTGCAGTTGTAAAGCAGCTTCAGAAGCTGCTTTACAACTTAGTGGTTGTTCTTGTTTGGAATCAAACTCCGGCGCAATATTACAAAGTGAGCCGCCTGCTTAAACTACTGCGACATCCATGCATACGAATCCATTCTTAAGTAAGATCGGCAAAATTGAATCAATCAACTGGTTGGCGTAATCATCAGGTGACTTTTGGTATGTGTCTTTGACTTATACGGTGATCTGGACTCGATTATTTTTATTCTTATGGTAATAATGAGTTTGAAATTTAAAAAACGGCACTGCAAATAATATACTGCTGTAGCTCACTGCTAGGAATAAAATAAATCGATAGCTGTCTAATTAATTACCTCTACTTGTGCTCGTAGTACTCTTGGGAATACGCCGCTTGACTTGAATGCACGAATTTTGTAATAGTTTAAGCCATCAGCGTCGCGGTCACCTCGCCGCTTGCTGCGAGTTTGATTCTTGCAAGAGACAAATGGTTATTTGTTATATTAATGTCTATTATGTACTCTGCAAAAAGTTAATCTGATTTTAAACATATTTATTAAGAAGATACTTTAAGGTACGCCAGTAAATTAATTAACCGATAAATTATAAATAAAAAACCCGTCTACAAAGCTTTTATTTCATAAAAGCTTCGTGGTTTTCACACGAAAAATAGACATAAATATAGAGAACCAATACTAACAAATCTCTCCGACGCCTTACGTAATTGAATATTAACATCATACATACATACATATACTCACGCCTTTTTCCCGTCGGGGTAGGCGGAGACAACGGAACGCTACTTGCATCTATCCTTACAAACCTCACGCGCTTCTTCTACATTCATTACCCTGTTCATACATGCTCGCCGGTTGCGGGTGCTTCGGACCTCGCCATTTTTTAAGATGTGCCCAATCTGATCGGCGAATGTCCGACGAGGTCTGCCGCGTCCGAATTGCCCACACACGTTAGCCTCATAAATTTGATGCGTCACTCTTTCTTCACTCACATCTTCTTTCAGGCCACATCGCTCTCGTATTTCTGCATTCGGAATTCTATCAATCAGTCTTAACCCACACATACTACGCAGTGAACGCATCTCAACTGCGTTAATTCTGCTTTCATGCTTTTTCTGCCACACCCAACACCCACTACCGTACATCAACGTAGGCCCAAGCACTCAACTATGAACAGCCAGTCGTGGTATACAAATTCTTCAACTTGTTCAATGTTTTCATATTAACATCAATCGATAACAAATCTTATCTGAGCTTATTGGCTTAATAAGAACTAAGCATTGACGCAACACTGGACGCATAATTCGATTAACTACACACACAAACATATATGCACTTCACTAATTTAGTACTGACAAGCTTATACAGGTAGAGACAAGATCTTGCGTCACTCAATAGGCAAGCGAACCAGCCAAACGACACTAGACTAATTTCGCATTACGTGGCATTGATATGGCTGACAATTGAATACATATGGAGTATTATGGAGCAAGTCGAGCGTGCTATACAGCCTATATACACAATGAAAGCGAATTGTGCTCAAATCGTAAATATTTTACGAGCGATACCGTAACGGCTTTCGCATGCGAGTTGTGGGACAAGGTATAGTTTGCACACAGATTTACCGCCATTTTCAATATTCGAACCATACACGGATTTTGAGATTCAAAATTCGTGTTTGACATATTTTGTATGGAGCTTATGTCAAAAACTAATCTAAAATCTAAAGATGTATCTATAGATCGAATATTGAATTCCGTAGTTAATAGTTAGTACGCTGGATAAGCGTTATTATACGACATTCATATACGGATTGATGAATGTTTATCTTTCAGAAGGTAGATAGTGGTGCACATTAAACTTTTTTATGATGAAAGCCCTACGTAACAGTAGGAGAGGTAATGGCCATCTACTGGACATAATTCCATATTCCTGGTACGAATAAAGTACGAATTAACGAGTTAAGGTTCCATGCAACTCTAGGAGAAAGCGGGATAGTAACTTATTGGTCACAAAATTAAATATTATGCGATACAAAAATATCCGTATTGGTGAATAATAAATAATCATATTTTCTCCATAACATTTTTTGCGATACGCCTCATGTGCGAGTCCCCTAAGGCACGTAGGTATAAGAAATTAGAGTATATCAAGCCGTCTAATGACGTAACGAAGGCTTGCCATAAAAAAGATCGAGGTTTTATTGCCACCGTTGTAGTGGCACGCCAGGCGACAGGAAGTGCTAATGTATTACCGACTTAGCCTTTCCAGACTTTAAGTACTATATAAAAGACCAATTACCTTCCATGTAGACGTATATTTAGGTTTTGTGCTCAATAACAGCATAGGTAAAGGTCGTGGCGTATTACTACTAGCCTTGAATTCAAATGATGACAGATTTACGCAGTCTAATATTGATTAGGCTTATTAGGCAATCCATGGGTTTACTTACCTGATACGTCGTTAATGGATTAAGTGACCTTTGTGGATATGTTGGTCATTTGACCCGTCGGGTCGCAAAGTATACTAACCGCAATTCAATTGGATCAGTCGCTACGGTACGTGAACGCCGCGGTGGTGTAGTGGGTAAGGTCTTGAAAGTCACAAAAGTTTAGAGGAGAGATACACACAGACCTACCCGCTTTCTTCAAGAGGCGGAGACTACGGCCATATTGGTATTCCTTTGAGAAGATATAAAAATAGCCACACCCAATGATGATGTTATCATGATATTCTACTGTCTTGAAGTCGGATTTAAAGAATATTATTAATAAAACTTGGAAAGAACCATGACCCATTTCAAGACAGCAAAAATATATAGGGGTTAAATGTTAATCTAAAATTATATTTAATTTTTAGGTCCGATGATAGTCACTTTGTAAGGTAGCGAAGCCTAGTGGAGAAACCAACAGAGTGCCATGCAGAGGGTATCTGGTTCGAATCCACGGCGCGTATTGAATTGTTAATTATTGCTTGACCCATGCCTCACAGAACACGTTAAGCCATCGATCCTTCCTGTCATGAAGATCTTTGACAGTTGTTATAGAACGTCACTACCTCTCAACAAACTGACACTAGTGTACTATCGAATATCGCTATCCGTTCGGGATGCGTAGCTCAAACAGAGTCACTTTACTTTACTAGACTAGTAAGTGGGGATAACGCTGATGTTATTCACTTTGTAGAAAAGCTGACAAATATAGTTTTACTAGCAAGGAAAATTTAATAAATCACTACTGCTTGAATTGACGGACACATGCTAATAGTCGCTAATAGTAATTCAAGTAATGAAACACAGTGAACGAGCTTATTATCAGCAGCACATTAACTGTATGGCGTTAGATTAATGCGTTGATTATTAACGTTGCTGCCCCTACCAAACATATTAAGTGGGTGGGTGCGTGGCCCGAGGTGAAGAAAGTAGTGATTGGCAAATGGGCGTTTTATCATCTGAAAATAGCGATTTTACATCTTATTTTGTCTTGTCTGGCCTGTTTCTGTAGTAGAAAGTTAGTTATATAGTAGAACCTTGCTGATTACATCATGAATGGGCCGGCACGACCGGAGAAGTACTACCTTCTCACAGAATATCGATGTAAAGTAAAGGTACATGTCCTATAATGTTGCTTTTCGTTTGGTGAGTGAGTGTGCTGGAGGCCCCATACCCTATCACTTCTCCCTCATCCAACTCCTCCTACTTATCCTTTCCCAACCTAAAGGATGGCAACGCACTTGTGACTTCTCCGGTGTTGCTTGTGTCCATAGGCGGCGGTAATCGCTTACCATCAGGCGATCCGTCGATAGACGTTTGCCACTTGTAACATTTAAAAAAAAATTGAGACCCTAACTGCTAAAGTCGGCCGTGGGTTCGATTTCCATCCAGGACTATTTTTGTGGCTTCATCATAATCTTCATTATCATAAGCCTGCATCAGTGGACGTAGGCCTCGCCCATTCACGCCAATGAGCTCAGTCTTCAATTTTCCTTCATGTTATCTTTGTGGGATGAAAGCGATTGTTTGTTTTGTGCCTGAGTGTGATTTATCTTTATTATTTACTGATCCTGAAGTGAAAAGTCCAGTCAAGTCTAATCAGTTTAGGCAAAATATTGTTCCATGAAGTTTTGGTATTTAATTTACATGACCGAAATTTATAGCCATATTTTATGGTTTATACAAAATAATTTACCCGCTTCATGTAACTACTATGGACTAACAAAAATGTTTATGACAGCCAAGGCCGCTCGCACGTAACGGTACAGATGACAAATTAACAATATAATACGCTCATAAACTTAGTGGTGTCGTGGATTTATATCCTAACCGTCTCTTTAGTCACCATCTTCTTCGTTCTGGTTATATATTAATACTAGAGGATGACCGCAGCCGCCCTCACATTTCTTTTAATTTAAAAACTTCTGCCCGATCCCGCGGGTGTTTCGGGAAATCCTTTCTCAAATTTCAGCTTCTTACGCCTAGTAGTTTTGACTGTCACTTGTCTGTCAGTCAGTAACGCAAGAATAAAACTGATATTCTATCATATCTTTTGTATGGCTTTTCCAAAAAAAAAACATTATTAATGTATTTATATGAATACAAATAATGGTATTTATGTTGTGAATATGTTGATTTCTGATGACATTCTACTTATTCTAGTAACACAAGCCTTGTGTTATTAGAAAAAAGCAAAATTGAAATTTTTAAACTTAAATAGTTAATAACTACTCACTGTCGTATGAACGTCTTAGTGTTACACGAAAAATTGTTACACGAAAATCATATTTTTGTTTATTTCAATTTCTACAACTCAATATTTTACAACTGTATACTTATTTTCTCATTTACACCAATTAATTTACAACTAAACCTTTTATTACAAACTTTCAACTAAATTAAAAAGAAAACAAAATTATATACCTATATCTACTAATTATAAAGGTAAACCAGGAGGTTTTTAAGAGTCGTAGTATTCTTCCGCATCAATGTCATCGGGTAACGTGCACAGAAGGCTGGCAGCATTGCCACGCTGAATGGCAATACTGATTCTTTGAGCAAAAAATAAACCAGGTCACGTGAATCGTCGATCAGGCTACACGTGTAACACGTGAATAACATCTGTCTGAGGTTTTCAGTAAGTAAAAGGGTTCTCAGAAATATAATTATAAATAATACACAAAACCAGTTTAAGGGAATTCAAAGGAAATTAATCATGAAATGTTTTTGTTTTACTTTCCTTAATCTATTTGGTTGTATTTATCGCGCAGTCAAGTAATTATAATTATTTTTATGCGGTCATTACAAGTATATTTGCAAATATTTAAAGGGATTGAAGTAAAAAATAAAACTCAAAATGTTTGACTGTTTATACGAACTCATTTATGTACAGAAGGCCAATTCTCGTATTTTGTATGACATTGAAACTAAACTGACGGACTCATAAACTGCATCAAAGTTCAGGATAACTTTGAAGTGATTTTTTTTAATAAGTATGTAAACTTTTTAGATTAAATTATATAAATATGGAGAGACTGGCTCGTTATCTTAAAAAATGCAAAATTTTAAAATAGAACTGCAATAAAACAAATGAATATAGCCGGGAAAACAAAATTTACTCGTAGTATCAGATTTGCGTGTTATTTAAAGCAAACTTTTAAATTGATTCGCATTGATTTTTTATTCTTTTGTCAATTGAATTATTGTTACCAGCAGAATTGTTGGGTTAGTTTTTTAACTCATCGAGAGTTTTTAAACCATAATATGGATACTTCGTCCGAACAAGCGGCTCAAATTGTAGCACTGGTGCGGGAGGGCTTGGATCAACAAACGATTTGTAGAAATTTAAATCAGTCTACGGTTTCTAGAATATACAGAAGGTTTATGGAGACAGGTTCTTACAGAAGGAGACGTGGTACAGGCGTGGTACGATTTATTGTTACAACTTCCCTGCGAAATCGTTTCCTCACGTCATTTAACATCAAAACAGAGCTTAAGGCGCTGTACTAAGCGACTGTTTTGGTAAATGAGGGGGTGAAGCAGGGGAGGTGAAGGGAGCTTAGCTCCGTCTACTGCGGGGCGCCCCCCTTCATTCTCGTCGCGTGCGGCCGTATTCTGGCGACATCCGTATTCCAATATTTCAAAATCGCAAGCAAAACGTTTTAGCATATTGAATTGAGATACTGATATTAAAATTTATATTACATACATCAATCTGTTTGTACAATATAGGCATAGCGCAATTTTTGTTCTCAGTGCAGCCATGAGCAAAACTGGTTTACATTAGACGTTATAGGTATTAAATGTTGACGAAAGTAGGTAAATATCTACGTGCCTTAAGATGATAAAAATAATTAAGTCAGTTCCATGTATGGAGAGGCCATTATTATGTTTGATTTGTTTTTGTATAAAAATAGAGAAGCAGTTCATAGAATACCTACATCTAATTCCATTCCTGCCAGTTTTCAAATCTGTTTTGCAATAAATTGGCTGTGACATACGGGCGGACAGACAGACAGACAATGCGAATCTATAAGGGTTCCGTTTTTACAATTTTTGGCTACGGTACCCTAAAAAACACCATACTGCTCTACTAAGCGCAAAATCCGTATCTAAACTAAAGCGAGTTACGAGATAATTGAAGTTTACTAAAAGTTGATTTCTTTGACATTAGATGTCAATATGATCATTCCAAGATGGCAGCTTTGCGTTTCGTTTCACGTTTTTCACATAAAACCTAAAAATTACATTTGTAAAACTATACTAAAGTATAAAAACTATGTTCCGTTTTGCATAATTGCCGAAGTATTTATGAAATTTTGGAAATTGTTTAAAAATATTTAGACGCAACTCCGGCAGCCAAAATTCCTTTTAGGGGATTAAAACGAACTTACGCCCCCTACACTACCAATACCCTCAAATTCAGGCGACTCGTTTCGAAACCCAACCCATTATTATTTTTCAAAATAGATGAAACATCAAAAATATATGTGGATATACCTTATTCATGAGATACTGCTATGTCGCTTAGAAAATTATAGAATTAGAATTTGAGTTACTGCTTTTTCGTTAGCTCTCGTCATACATGTTTGTATGGAAAAAAAAAATTATTTCGCTTCAAATATGTGTTGTTTCAAAGAAAATAAATATTAAAAGATATTTATTTATATTCCTTTATAATTACAACATCATCTCTTTCTATAATTTCTATTTTTAGTGGTATACTTTCGCCACTCCACACAGCAAATAAACACTTTTGTTTGCGTGTAACGTGGCGTTGCCCCTGAATTTGGTAATAACAATTACAATATTTGTTTAGACTAGTCAGTTCACTTTTTTATCATGTTTCCATATTTGTATTTTATTTGCTCTTATACTATTCTCCAGGCCATTCTTATAGGCAACTTTAGAACATTAAATTTCCACAATCGTGTTTGGACCTATTAATTCATCTGGCGTGGCACCAATAATCGAATAATCCACAAGGCTCGATTGTTACATTTTCTTGCTTCGCCAGTTGTTGCAAAGCCAGTTGTTCATTTTAGATTCCATGCGCAACTGATTTTACATTGCAAATATTTTATTTGTACAAAATATTTTTTACTAAGTTGGCTTTACTGCTGTTATCTCTTCTTTTTACCACTATACAAAAATTTCAATCTGTCAACATATTCTTACGCAATTCGAACCAGTCACTGCTATCCCTCTTGTAATTTTTGCTTATCACTACGGAATTTGAGTCAAATTTGTTAAAAAAATTGTTTGGCATTTCTTGGCTAGCTCTTGAACAGATCGTGTTAGGAATGACTGAAGTCAAATGTGTGTAAGACGTTGCAGAACTGTTATCTTTAACTTCACTGTAATTACAATAATGATAATTAGCTACGTACTTTATTATTAAAAAAATACTATATCTTGTGTTATAGCAAACAGAGAAGTCACCTTCTTACTTATAAATGATTGATTTTAGAAATTAAAAAGATATTAGATGTACTGAGACATACCTAATAGTTTATGAATAATCAAAGTTTTACTCGATGTACCTAAAAAGGTTTATGTCACAGATATAGATCTACATAGATAACGCAATTATCACGATTTGTATTGAAACCAAGCGTGCCGACTTTTTAATACCTACTGTGACGTTGCCTGTATCACGAAGTCGAAGCGATGCGCGACAGTATAGCTTGTGCGATATTCATCGTCTCCTAATACACAACGTCAGATCAAACGTTCGAAGCAAACGCGGCAACGTAATGTGAATAAAGTTTACTTAACGGTAAAACGGACGCGCGGGGACTGAAGTTAGTGGCGACCAAGCTCGACGCTTGGTTGGAGTTCAGACACGCGAAGTGCATGCATTTGCGTTATCTATATAGATCTATGTCTGTGGTTTATGTTCAAAACACAATAATACAACATTCGTTACCGCTTGTGTGCGGATTGCGGAGCGCCATATTAGCGCTGTCATCATGATTGTTCGCCGTGGCGGCATCTTAGCGCTCCAGGCGCTCTGACAAGCTAATGAATTTGAAATATACCTAGGTACATAAAATGATTCGATTTTATGTTATTACTCTTTCAAAAATTTAAAACTGTGGCAGCTATGTATTGTGAGAATAATTTATATAATTATATTATGCATAATCGATAATATATAAGTAACATAGTTAGTCATAAAAGACTCTTATGAAAATAATTTGTGTAAAAATGTTACATATTTCATAATCACTTGGCCATGGATGAATTTCTATTTTATTATGACGCTTTCTTGTACAAATCCTTCGTAGAACTTCATTTCTCTAATTGTCCATATTTTATTCTTCTAATTATATATTTATAAGCACAGAAACAATAACACATTAAACGCAACAAGAGTATAAACTTAGGTCCTAATTATATGTGCCCATAGTTACATGAAAAGCCTATTTGATTCAAAGTATTCAGTCTATAACATAAAACATGAAATTACGAACTCAAATCGGCGTATTATAATAACAAACAGGTTTACGTAAAATTTCGTGCAGCGGAGACGCAAGCGACATGACCTATCTCTCACAGGGCTCATAGCCGAATGATGAGGTCTGGGCGGGGCGTAAACTAGCAACTGACACTCAGTACACCGCTTATGCTAATAAGGTTTAAATTGCTGAAGCATTTGATATTCATGGGATCTACCGAGCGTCAAAATCATAGACGTTTGGCAGATTTTATTTAATTTTACAAAATATACACGTATAATATGAAAATAAATAGGGTAAATCTTTAGTTCATTAGATTTCCTACAATATTATAAAAAAAAATATGACAGCTTACGATCAAAATATTGCAAACAGTGAGACGAAAGATTATTTTCTGCCTCGATGTTGTGATTTTTTTACCGTGATTCTATTTTACGTACATGAAAAATTCTTTCAAAAGTCTTTTGTTCAGACTTTTGACTTTAAGCTCTAATTTTTGCTAGTTTGTAATATGTACCGTTATGGCTAGATGCGCGACGAAAAATTAGGTGTTTCACGGCTTCTGAGGTATAACAGCCCCTTAATGAAGTGCGTGGAGTAAATGTGAGTGCACAAACAATAAGAAGAAGATTAAAAGAAGCGGATATCACCCCTTTTAGACCAGCAAATGTTCCAAAGTTGTTTGTAGCTCACAGACAAGATCGCTTAAGATTTGCGCGTGATCACCTAAATTGGACAGACGAACAATGGGCCTTTGTATTGTTCACGGACGAGTGTAGGACATGTTTATATGGTACAGATGGCACCATATAAACATGTCCTACACTCGTCCGTCGCAGAAGAGTCTATCGTCGACGTGGGGAGCGATATGCTCAAAGTTGCATTGAGGAGCGTGTTCCTTTTGGAGGCGTTTCGTGTATGGTCTGGGGTGGCATATCGATGAACGGGCGAACAGTACTTGTGTTCATAGACATGGTCCGTCAAAACGGTAATAGAGGGGGTTTGCCTGCACATCGCTACATAACAGAGTTCTTAGAAGATCACGTGGTGCCTTACATGGGATTCATAGGCTAAAATTTTACTTAAATGCAAGATAATGCCCGGCCGCACGTTGCTGCACAAGTTCGACAATATTGCGAAGAGGAGTAGGGATACGAATAATGAATTGGCCAGCACGCAGCCCGGATCTTAATCCCATTGAGCATATTTGGGACAATTTAAAAAGAGCTGTATATGCGAGACATCCTGTGCCCACGACAGTGGCAGCACTAAGAACAGCACTTTATGAAGAATGGGAAAATATTCCGCAAGATCTTTTAATACCATCTATGCGGAACCGATTAGAATCCGTAATTAGGACACGTGGAGGTAATACACCTTATTGAAACATAAATAAACCCTTGCATAAAGTTTGTGTCTATTGTTAAAACCAATTTTTTTATTAAACCAATTTTCCTTAAATTTTTGTTTTTCTTCAAAAAGGTCTTAAGGTAATTTCCAGTACACAAACTTAAACTTAAGGATATGACCCTACGCTGTTTTAAAGTTCACGAACCAATCTAGAGGTTTCAATATAAATCTGTATAGAAAATTTGCATACTTAGTAAAATATTTATTTCAAAGTCGTCTATTACTTTAATGCAGTTTATGAGTCCGTCAGTGTATATTTTGTACGAAATGAGATTAGATTTTAAATTGAATCAGAATCGGTATTCTGCTAATTTAATGTCATAATGTTCTTATTTGACTTCTATGGTTCGATGTTGACACATTGTTCAATTTGCGATCTAGCCACGATAACATTCAAGTATCAGTTAATTTTGGAGAATTAACGTGACATAAGAAAACCACGTAAGTATGACACAGATCTAAACTGCATTTTAAACAAATATAATTAGGAGAATTGCGCCTCAGGTCTCTATTCTTTAAAATGAAATGAAATATTTTATTTGCTTTAATACCTTACAACACGTACGTTATACTACCTATAATTAGTAGGTATAAGATACAAAAATATACGTACCTATCTACTCGCATTAAGCAATACTGACTACTCGGTTGGCAGTAGTTTAAGCAGTCTTCTCGGCGTTCAGTACTGCGTGGGCTCGACACGAAACAACACTTGGTGTAATGCACAAATTGTAGTTTCGGCCTTGGGTGTTCCGTGTCCGTTGGTAGGATGCCTCTGAAGTTTCCTGCAACAGAGGATTTATTCTTAAAATGGTCATTCTCTTCTTCCAAAACAAGAAAATAAATGTTTGCTAGTTCACTCACACGAACAGGCGCGCAGGAGTGCACACAAACACACACACACACACACACACACACACACACACACACACACACACACACACATACGGACATACGTGTGTAGGTACAGTAGATATTTTACCTACGCTCATCATCATAGGCCCCTTATACTGTCCCACTGCTGGGCACGGGCCTCTCACAACGAGAAGGGTAAGTCCACCACGCTGCCCTAGTGCGGATTGGCAGACTTCACATGTCTTTCGAGAACATTATGGAAAACTCTCAGACATGCAGGTTTGCTCACGATGTTTTCCTTCACCGATAAGCATGACATACGCTCAGTTAGAAAAAAATATGTCTAATCACCCCCGGGCATTTTTTTCCACATCATTAAATAACAAAGTGTGACTCCTTTGAAATAAAATTCCGACAATTCTTTACAAACTTAGCTTTATTTTGATGACACTGAAAACACGGTTTAAGAAACGATTCAAGAAACTACTAGTTTTGTCACACTCACACAGTTTCTAAAGTTGTCGCTATTTCCTTATGACATGTACTGCACACCGCCATTTATACAAGAACGCGGACATCGACTGCGATTACGAGCGCCATAACTCAGTAACGACCGCGCACTTCTAACGTTACTAATAGTTACACACACGATTACTGCGTATGACTTTGTCACCTTGTCTCAAGAGTGATGTATGACATAGTTCATATACCGTTCTTTCAATGGCATCGACGTCTTCCGGTAATTACTGTTTAACCATGATTACGATGATTTATCAGCATCATAATAATCTCAATGCAAGACTTCGACTGCTGAACATAGACCATGCTAAAAACTTTCAACAAGTAGCGGACTGTATCCAATCGCTTCCCGCGATCCCTACAAGATCGTCTGTCCACCTTGCGTAGAGCCACTTCAGCTACGAGTGCTACGACGTAGCAAATAATCACTTAACTTTGAAAAGTTTGCAGTGCGCGCCATGAATTTGATCTCCTGCTTAGCAGTATCTGTTTTTCCTCAGCTGCCAGGCTATCACTGCTTCCAATGACTGTTTCAATAGTCCTGGATCAACCATTAAACGCCAACGCAAGTACTTTGAGTTTTAATGTATCATCCATCGCCATACCTACAAGTTCGCGGACATTGGCTGAGATTAAGCACACTATAACTGAGTAACGAGTGAGCAACCACTTCTTTTTTTTTTTTTTTGGTTTCGGGTTGGAAAATCCTCATGGAGTCCCTCCGCCCTGGGGGATGGGCGAAGGGGACTGTCAGACTCTTACTGACTAAAAACCAACCCGTGTGCCTCATGTACCCGTGTGTCGGAGGGTCGGGTTTCGCCCAAGCATACGTCGCAACCCCCCGACGGGTATCGGCCCGCCTGATGGTCAGGTGGGCCCCGAACAAAACCCCCTTGGCGGCGGATTAAGGCGTTGGGCTCCGCCGCCAAAATACCCAGCGGCCGCAGAGGATAGGGAGGACGGCAACGCAACACCGCATCTCCTCTTCCTCTGCGGCCCCACCGCGACGCATCGAATGGTGCGCCCCCATTTGGTCGCGGGAGATAGGGCGCGCGGCAACGCAACACCGACACGCCTCTCCTCCCGCGACCGCACCCGACTGCGAGGGACAGACAGAACTGTCCCCTGCACCCGCACCGTTGGACGCATCCTGCGCAGGCCCCGTCAAGCCCACGCGGAGCGTCCCCTCCTGGGGATCCCTCTTAGCTTCACCGCGGGTCACCAATCCACGGTTACTGAGCCCCCCCACCACGACAAGGTGGAGATCCCACGGGGGGGGATGCAACCACTTCTAACTTTACTGTTAGTTATGTACTATTACTGTGAATGACTTTGTCAGCTTGTCTAAAGAGTAGTAATTGAGACTGAGATGTTAATGATGATCATAGTAATCTTTAGTTGTTGAGTGCCCTGTATTCTACAGGCTTATCTTAAGTAGCATCTAAAATACATCTCGTATGTTTCTTAATACAAACTATTTTTTGTATTGATTATTTTACTGTTACCTTGCTAGACAAGTAGGTACCTTGTTTTAGGCAAAAGGAGCTTTAGTCATGTGACATTATGATACCAGCCTCATAGTTAGCTAAATGCAATTTAAATTTGAATAAACCTATTACGATGATTTCATTAGTTTTACACAATAAGCAAAATAAGGCAAAATTATATGGGAATCTAGTTATCCTTATTGGTAGCATAAGCGTGAACCCATTATATAACCATTTTTCTCGAAGAAATAATCAAGACTGTGATTACAAGACAAGTATGTTTCAATCAATACAGGAACATGCAATACTGAAGTCACTACTAAATTATCATAATACTAATGAAATAACCGTAAAGACCCACTGGATTCTTTTAAAGCAATGTATTCAGACTCATAACCACATACTTTTCCTGGATTGTGCGTGCCAGAGTATAGATAAACAAGTCGACAGTGAATCAATCAGAACATGCAATACAAACATTTCCATTTCAATAGCGAACGCTGTTTGTATGATAACCCTTTACGTATAGAGGGAGTAACATTTTCCTTTTTCTTTGTACTTTCGTTACAGATGCAGCTAAGTGTATGTGAAACATAGCATGATTCTATTTTACGTTATTTCCTGACGGTTCTTTACTCTTATAATTATATACTGCTGTTAAGTAATTAATGATTTTTTTCGACGTTCCGACTAGTTTACATCGGTTGTGGTGTCGAGGTGAGTTTTCCATGCTTTCATCTAACGAATCATTTTTATGAAATACAAATAGATACTTAAAAAGTGTGAGTACCCCATTTTACTTCGTGGGTGCCTTAAAAGTGTGTAGAGACGGAAATTCAACATTAAATCTCTTACCAAACCGTCTAACCAGCGTGGTATTGTAGACCAAATCATCCTATTAACTCGCGATGTTATTGTGAGTCAAACGAGATAGGCACACGTCCAGCAGTAGACTGTACGGATGTATGAGCAAATCAAATATTCAAATACATACAATATAATTACACTATAATATATAATTATAATATTCAATTATACATCTCTATTACAGCTAATACTGTTGCTGCTAACATGCATATAATATGCGTACTCGTTTGTTTCAATGGTTCAAGTTAGGGAGTCCCCTTACCTATCTATCCACATGCAGTAGACCAAGCCAACTTCCAAGAACCTACCTCTTATAAATGTGTGTACGCTTTTATACTATGGACGTCATTACTTCGAAAAGAAGGACATTTCCTTGAAATAAAAATTGAAAGACAGTGAATATAGAGTCAGTATTTTATGATTGCACAGAGATTTTCCTTTTTTTAATTTTTTTTGATGTCGGGTTGGAAAATCCTCATGGAGTCCCTTCGCCCTGGGGGGGAAGGACGAAGGAGACTGTCAAACTCTTACTGACTAAAATCCAGCCCGTGCTCCTCATGTACCCATGTGTCGGAGGGTAGGGTTTCACCGAAGCATTCCTCGCTACCCCCCGACGAGTATTGGCCCGCCAGATGGTCAGGCAGGCCCCGAACGAAACCCCTTTGTCGGCGGATGAAGGTCTTGGGCTCCGCCGTCAAAACACCCAGCGGCCGCAGAGGATAGGGAGGACGGCAAGCAACACCGCATCTCCTCTTCCTCTGCGGCCCCACCGCGACGCAACGATGGTGCGCCCCCATTTGGTCACGGCCGCACCCGCACCTTGGGATGCATCCTACGCAGGCCTCATGAAGGCCCAGGTGGAGCGTCTCCTCACGGGATCCCGCTTAGCT
Organism: Euclidia mi; assembly: GCA_944739405.2. NCBI lineage: Eukaryota > Metazoa > Arthropoda > Insecta > Lepidoptera > Erebidae > Euclidia > Euclidia mi. Next base: position 24,599,396 of record OX123181.2, read on the forward strand.
ACACCGTGGGTGTACCTCAAACCCACGGTTACTGAGCCGACAAGGTGGAGATCCCACAGCGGGGACAGAGATTTTCCTAGACCTAGTGTATTACATTCTATAGAAGGATTTAATTTAAAATATTCCTAGATTTTTCTATTTCTTTGTAATCCAAACTGTGTTGCATTTAAGAGATTGTACAAGTCGAATAGTTTAGAGAGCATATTGTCATGAATACTCAATGCTTGATTTTCATATCCACAATGTTGACCTAGGTAGTGAATAATGCATGGAATCATTGTAGACCCTATCGTTCACAGCAGTCCTAGAAGGAAAAAAGGAAACGCTGCTTAATAGGAATTTTTAATTTGTTATAATTACTACCTTTTAGATAATTAGTATTTCATGACTACATTAATCAATTTTATGTCTATAGTCAGAATTAATGAAGAATGTGCATTGTCAGTGTAAGGTGCTTTGTATTTTACATTGGTTTTCATACCACATAATATAATAATATCCAAAGAATCAATAGAATATCAATATTACCGTAATTATATTGGATGACACCTATTTATTTTCAACGCATTATTCATCCGATATCACAAATGGCAGTTTTAGCCTTAGCCTAACTAATCAATCTTACTTACTCTTTTGGCTCATTGACCCGACAAAAGTCTTAGCCTCCGGAACAAGGGTCTTCTATGTTATTCGGTCTTGCATAATTTCTCGACATTGGCAATTGATAAAATTCTCAGATTCCTAAATGTGATTATTATCAACTACCGATTGTCGTTTTACAATATAAATCTGATAAATGTTAATAAAATAATATGTATGTTTATGTTAATATATATATTGTTATGTTATTTTTATTTTATAATATATATAAAAATGTAGTTTATAAAAAAAACATAAAATATCCCTAAAAATAACTTCAAATCTTGTGATAGACACTCCAAATTAAAGTAACAGCTACCGTATTGTATAGCACATCTTATACCGCAACAATAAACCCCTCCATCATGTCGCACAAACACAAAGACCTACAAAATACACTTCACTTCGGACACTGAAAGATTTTGAACACAAAATGTTGTAGAAACATAAATCAAGCTCGCAATACATCACTGGCTCAAAAGGAGCCGCGCGCTAATGGCCCGGCGATACGGCGCAGTGGACACACAAGGTTTATGCTTATAGTGATCCGGACATTTTCTCTGTGTCTATAAGAATATTGTTGTGAGATGTGTCAGTCAATCTTGTGGAGGAGAAGAAAAGAAAAAGGTTTTCTTGGTAAGTTTCGCGACAGACGTGTACATATATTTGATACACTTACCCACGCCCTGTATATTTAAAGATACTTATTGAAATAAAAAGTAATAAAACACACTGAGAGCCTAGCGGACATACACTGAGAGAGAGGAGGGTCTCAACTTCAAAGCCACGGCACGTATCAATGACTATTTGAAGTTGGCTTCTTCTTCTTTCTTCTTTGCACTTTCCCTTCCTTCCCGTTACGTGGGGTCGGCTTTTTAGGGTACCGTAGTCCACAAGGAACCCTTATAGTTTCGTCATGTCCGTCCGTCTGTCCGTCCGTAGCCTAGCTCAAAGACGCCTGGTGCTAGAAAGCTGATATTTGACATGAATATAGACACAAGATATTGCAACAAAAGTGTAAAATAAAATTTAGGAAAAGATTTTTTTAAGGGTATCACCCCTACATATATAGTGGGGTTGAATTTTTTTTTGGTTGAGTCATCATGTGGGGTATCATTGGATAGGTTTTAAAAAATATTTTTAGTTGCTCAAATCATTTTTTGAACAAGTGATTGGTTTGTCAAATATCAAGCTTTGAAGTGAAAAAAATTGTTAGACTCATGTGACCCCCCCCCCCCCTCTGCCGGCTAAACTATTAATTTGGAAGAGGTGAAAAAAATCACAAATGTAGTACATATAACGAATTTAAAAGAAAAACTATCACGGCTAAGTAGATATCACTAGTTTACGAGTAATCGTCGGTTAACTTATAAATACCTATTTCTGTGAGTTTACATTGGGCGCGCTGGCTTAATCTTAAAGATATACGTAATTACGTACTTTGGTATGTAATGTACTACGGTACTACGTATGTATAGTAGTAGTATATCTTGGAAACCACATTTTATGTTTACAATACATAACTGGATACATAACTAGTATTTTTCTAAACAAAACTTAGGTTCTTACAATAGTGTTATTAAAATAATATTTTCAGTAAAATAAACAGTCGGATTTGTTGTACATTAATACCCTTTGCAGCAAGTCATTATGGGCAACTATGGAACCCTACATTGCGCATGGCCTGACACGCAATTGGTCGGTTTTTTTAATCTTGAGGCGCCATTTGCTTCGCTGGTGAGCATCATCGTCGGATAGGGCCTTCTTTTTCATGGGCCTTTGAATCGTCATCCAAGTTGTTAGTGGCCTACCTCTCTCTCTTTTCTGCGTAGCCATGGAAAGGCACTTCTTCACTATGTGGTCATCTGGCCTTCTTAGCACATGACCGTACCTTCTCAGTCTTGATTCGGTTAGCTTCTCCTGAATCGGCGTAACTTTAAAACTGCCCCGTACATATTCATTGCGCACTTTGTCTTTGAGGGTAACTCCACCCGCCCAGCGTAACATAATTATGCATTGGTAACATATACAGTGGTATGCAGTTTCTGTTCGTGGACTATCTTTATAGCCCAAACTTCGCTACCGTAGAGTAAAGCTGATCTCACCGCAGTTTTATAGATCTTGCCTTTTGTTCTTATAGGCATCTTTCGGTCGCATAGAACAACTGTAAGCGTACGCCACTTATCCAATCCAGTGGTCGTTCGGTGTGTTATGTCGGCGTCTACAGATCCATCTTCCGCAATGGCAAAGCCCAGATATTTAAATTTGGTTACCTTTGGTAGGGCTATACCGTCCAGTTTAACTTCCACCCTTGTTTGGTTTGATTCAACGAGATTGAAGTTGCAGACTATATTTTCTGACTTGGTTCTGCTGATGCGCAGTCCATTCAGCTCAAGAGCTATCCAGCACTGTTCCGTGTATGCGTATAAAATTATTAGTTATCGCTCGCTAAGCGGTGAAGGAAAACTTCGTATGGGATTACGATACATCGTAAGGGGTCACTTTTGACCTTTTTAAACGAAAACAATCTCTTTTCAGAATTCAATATACCTGATGAAATCTATTAATAAGCTGTTTCTGCGAAAAATGTCATGATTTCGGCACTGTTAGTTATTGTATCTCAATATTAGCACCACCGACCGTATTCAAATATGAATCTCGAGAGTTTTCGAATTATCATATAAGATTTTAACATTGGTTCAGCTATTTAAAAGAAATTAGGTATATAGGAAATGATAACACAGAAAAAAGGATTAAAATGATTATATCGTACATGAAAACAAACCTTATATTTTACCAATGACATCGTCATATCCAAACGGATCCAACTCAAGTAGATATGTGCATAATTTCAGGAGCTATCATACTCTAACTCACCTCTTTTGAAACCTAAACTACTGTATGTATGTAATCGTTGGGTTATGTCTTATGAAAAGCTTGTAACGCCACAAACGGGACGGAACCGCGACGTGACGTTGATGTATCCTTGATTGTTGTAATAAACTAACCATACTTCATTGTAATAACTGATTTATACGAAGCAATTTTGCTTAGCAAGTTTTCTGCCATCTCTGTTTAACCTTTACACTTTGATAAGAACGAACACATTTGCTTTGAAACTATCCTCGTGTAAATAGACCTGAGGCATCCACTGTAAGACACAACCCGACGAAACAACTGACGTTATGACGATCGGTGTGTCGGCAACGTGACACCATTCCACTGTGGTGTACGTTGAAACGCAACGTTAACATATTATGGCTTCCTGCAGAAAATTCACACTAAAACATGGCAATGGAAATTGACGTTCAGTCTATAAAGTTCAAAGCTTTTAATATTATTATCTGTGCACAAACAAATAAATCAAAAGGCAAGTGGATTTTAATTAAAAGCAACTTCATTTGTATTGTTCTATATTGATTAAATTCGATCAACTATTCCACGTTTTGGTTTAAAAAGTCCTGTCTCTCATTGTTTTCCACACTGCACGTACAAAAATGGACATGCATTTTAGTTTTATAATAGCAAACTTATACAGCGGGATACGGAGAATAGCTGCACAATTTACTCGGATGTTATTTTACAAAACTTTACAAAAAATATAAAAATGGAAAATGAACAAGACTTATATCCCGGCACTTGCTTTTGCACATATAACCCGGTTAATATGCGTAACGTCTAAAGCACAAAATGGTCTATTAAAAGCTGCACCCTAATATTGCCGGCGGATACTGTTGCTTATAAAATTTAAGTGCAGTGCCTTAGCGTTGTATCGAAAATAAAAGATACGCCTCTTCAGTTTATCGGTGCTTAAGAATATGGAAAATACACAAATGATCTTAAGCTACTTATGCTTTCGCTTTAATAATGTACAAATTATAGCTTTATGTTTAAGGACTTCGATCTTGTTTATATGGAAAGACGTTATTTTACGCTCCACTAGCTGTTCGCCGAGCTCGTCAGTAGGTAGTAAATAATCTGCGTAGTAAAGTTTAGTGGTACGAAGGTAGACTTCTATTTGCTTTAAAACTAAAACGAACTTTTTGGATTCACATGATTTGCAATGCGTAGTTGGCTAAATAGTTATTTGTGGTACCTATAACATTTTATAATTATAGTTGCACTTTGATTTTGAAAGTAAGATAGCTCATGATTCTGCCAGATTTCAACTGGAAATTAATTCCATCCTCTGAGTAAAGCGCTTTTTTTATTAAACCATTTTCAAATCCAACTTTATTTAGAAACTAACTAAACAGACAAAAGGTATTTTGTTTTCGAATATGGAATGGAAAAATGTTTGGAATTTATTCAACGGCATGAGATCGTTAGTAGATAAACAAACGAATAAGAAGCAAAGCCAAAAGAAGCGGTTTACTTTAAAACCAACAACAGTACTTCAAAAACTCAATTTACAAACTTTCCATTCAAAATATAAGGGAATCAAAGGAATGCGGAAAACGTCACTACTTTAACCAATTCTTGACAATAAACAAGTAGACTATACGACATGTTCTGCCAGCGGAATCCCACTACTGGGACCTATGACAATCGGGGATAGGTCGACATGGATTTTCACGAAAATACATTCCGCTTTTTGTATTAAGTTGGGATTTCTTCGCGTATGTCATATAAAAGTAGAAAATTACTCATCAAGCAAATTCAAACTCTATTCACAACGATTTTAAGTCCGTTTTAAGTGCAAGTATGAAATATATCTCTAAGGAGCGATTTAAACCATGTTCAGAAATGCTTGCGGTGAAAGCTTTCTTGGCAGAGCTCTGCTTGCTGTTTTATTTTTTTAAATCGCGATTTATGTTCGCGGAGATATAAAGGTAGTCTAAAGGGTCGGTTCCCTCGCTCTATGAAATTATGCGTTTGGAGACGTTGAAAAATGAAATGAGTTTATGAGACGGGTATAAATAGCACTACGGATGTAAATATTCTTATACCAAAGTGACTGTTGAATTGTATTTACGAGGTTTTGTGAAAGACGGTGGGTAATAGATTTGAATTTAGTTTTATTTAGGAGATTTCAAGACGTTGTTTTTATTCAAATGATTCTTAGATTGAGATTATATTGTTGCCATGTTGAAAATAAGTTGCATATATTAATATTAAGTTACAAAATTAGAATTTACATATTCAATAGATTTGACTGCTTACTAACTTACATAAATATTGCTTGATAACGACAATATTCTCACAACGTGCCTAAAATCCGTAACATGGCCAAATATGGGTATTATATTACATCTCTGCATACCCCTTTGGGATGCAGTCATGAGTCTATAAAACAATACAACAAAAAAACACCCATTATCGTCAGTTGTATACAAACAAAAGCCCACCGATGTTTTGTGTCACTTTAAGTTCTTTCTTACGTTTTATAGCGTTACCTACAATAAAGTCGAGATCCGCCTCGAATATTACTTACTTGTACGACGGAACGGTTACATAAATAAGTCTGTCTAAGTGTACCTAAGTACCCACCTAAGCTCAGACTTGTATAAAGTGATTCGCAACTAACTCAGGGCCATAACATGCCTTCTTAAGTTCACCTTCCCCGTTTTACGAGCGAAGACGGGCGATTTTATATGTCTTTACCCCAATTATGAGCCACACTCGTCTTTACTACAATCATTTTGATTTGATTGAAATGCTTACAGTGCGAAAAGATTAGAGTCAGCAGTAAATTTTACGACGCAAAGAAGATTTGTTCAGAAACTTAGATGTAAGAGGCATCGAGTAGTTCCTAGTAAGGCAGAAATTGATATAAAAGTACGAGTACAGAGGTTTCGGTTTTATGTCCCAGATGCGAGTAAGCTTCGTGTTAACATAATTTCATGCCTTTTTGACTGTTCTGTTTGTTCAGCGGTGTAAATGTATTTAAGATTTATGTTTTGTTATGATTGATATTTATGTAACATGTGCATTCGCTCATGTAGCCAATGATCGTTTTTAACATGAAAATACTTATCGAGACTATTAATTCATTACATTTTATAGAGATATGTATTTCATTTTGTTTGTTTTCTCTACACTACCAAATCTTACTAAAATTCAGAACAAATTACAAAATTCAATATGTGTCTACAATGTTATTGTGTGCCTGTATCTATTTGTTGCGTAATCAACTCACTGCCATCATTAAGTGTACATACAACATTTCGTATCTATACTGTAGACCGTGGAGCAAGTTTCTCGTTAGAAGCTAATCCTAGTTGCAGGAGCCAGTACAGTATTGCCTCAGTTCAAAAATTAAATCGAAGTTACATGTAAAAGCTATTGTGTTTAATAAATATTTAACTATGACAGTGGTTATGGGAATTCAGCACCCTTGAGCATCCTGACACCAGTCTACGCCATGAAATATCACTACTATAGCCTAGAAGGCGGAACCCGGATTGAACTTGGATCAATCACATAATTATTTATAGTATACCTGCCTGTATATTATAGTGGGCACTAAAAAACATTATATCCACATTTTCATAGGCTACCATTATCATATCTAAGCCTGCCTTACAATTTCAACATCAAAATACTTATCAAAACAATTTTCTTTACGTTCTAACCTCGAACACAGCTTTTACTCATTTATGTTTGGGCTCATCGAGAAATATTTCGATAAAGCTGAAATTCATCCCGCAGGGAATCAATAACATTGTCCAAAGAATGTTCAATAAGGCTGAACCTTTATTATGTGACGTCAGCAATACGTCATGTAATCTTCGCTCTTCGTTTGTTGCGCAAAAGCCAAATATATAGGTGGCTACACTGACATGGAAATTGCACTATCTGTATATTGATCGTTGGGTTTCTAATGGTAGATGGAATAGATAATATTATACTTTATTGCAGACCTAAAAATATGATATGCATCTACAAAGTCACTCAAAACTACATATGTAGATGTATGTGCCCTCGACGGTATTGTGGCTAAAAGCTATTATTTCCAGGCCGCCTGTGACAGGGATAGAAAGAATATATATGTCAGGAACTATGTGTAGTGATGGTTTAGTTATTGAATTAAATAAACATCCATCAAGTTAATTTCAAATAAAGTTGGTACCTTTTGCTATATACATACGATAAAATTGTACGTTCACATAGTGACAACCTAAATCCAATAACATGTAATGATCTTATCACCGTCTCATGACGAAATTCGGCACGGTGTCTATGAAGGCTCCTGTTTTTCACTTATTATTCCACCATATATTTCAACGAGTTAAATGTCTGAAGTAAAACGGCCACTGTGAGACTGACAAATTACAAGCCCACTTTCTGAGAAGCACGCGATTTCTCTTTTTCCTAAGTAGGTAGTAATAAGCTTGAAATTCGAACAAGCTTTGGCAGAATTTTAAATGACATTAAACTCAGATCAATCTGTTTGCCTGATTTTCAGAGTTTATTCTGTTCTGTTTGGAAACTAAAACAAAATAAATAATAGTACAAGTAGAACCACGATACGCTTTCATAATCAATGTGGTGTACTTATTATAATATATACATCTATCTAGTTAGATACATTTTATGATATCAATGTCCTTGTGTACTGTAAGGCTTTACAGTTGTGTGAGAATGCTAGAAAGTCAATACCTATTTTTCTTTGCCAGTCACCATACCATATTTCCCATTTTAAAAGCCTTACAGCCAGAACGTTGGTTAAGTTGATTCAGGATGTGTTTTAAGTGTTGCCATCGACATAATAATAACAAGAAGATAAAGAAGGAAATAGACAAGGCAGAGGGTTTGAGAGCAGAAAAGTCGGATTATTTCTGCTCAGTATTCTCTTGCACTAGAGTTTGCAAAGCAAGAGTGATGCATCGTGCACATCACGCAATTTCACCGCTCCTAAAAATCTCTCCTCATTTCGTAGCCCGTAAACCGACTAGCTTGCATTAAATATGCCGTACGCTTTTAACCGGATTAAAGTGTATTTGGTCAGTGCAAAAACATTTTCAGATATCCCACTGATTAAAATCCCATTCAATTTGACAATCCTGTAACACGTTTCGGTACTTTTTATACACTAGAACTAGGAAAGAGGCAAATTATATTTTTTTTAGCTTTATCCCGTGTGAGGATTGAATACTTAGTACAACGCGCAAGAGTCCTCGTAACTTGATGTCTTAAGCAACATCGTATGTGACAAAGACAAGACCGAAACAAATAATAAACTTAAATTACTTAACAAATAAACCTTGTATCGTTTGATAAACATTAAGGATTCACTTTAGAACTTCTTCCTGGCTCACAGTAGTTATTTTTGCTTGTTTTTATGTGATGTTGTTATTCAAATATCTTGGCAAGACACAGTAGAACACTTGAATGGTAATAAAAGTTTGACAAGAGAATGATGGGTCGTTTTTATGCTAATGTTATTTACTTGCAGCTACCGATGTACTGTTTATGGAAGAGGATCTTATACTAAGATTGTTCTGTTTTGTTCGACAATGTGATGTTAAATTTTAGATTGTTTTATAAATTTTATACTGTTTATGGTACGAATACATTTAAACCTTTTCAAAACAAAATTCAGCACATTGTGTTTATAAAAGAGACATATGTATGTTATTGTGGCACTTACTAATGTCATAATTTAAGATGAAATAACACACACAGTTGGACATAATTATGCTTACCCCATGATTTGGCATACGGTTTCGATGTTTCCGCATTCATACACTTCTTTTTATAAGAACGCTGATCTATTGCTGGCAGCTAATTCTACTGATAGTCATACCATCAAATAACTAAATGGTTAATTATCGAACCATCAGAAAGAAAACTGTATGAGTAAAAGTGTGTCATCACCATCATCATCACGGCAAGTTCTTCGAAATCTTCTCGAAAAGCAAGTGAAGTCTATCAATCCATACCGGGCTAGCGGGGCTGGCTATCAGCTTACCCTTTTTATAGTGAAAAGCAGTCCAGCTCATGCACTGGAATAGTTTACAAACATTATGATATTATAATATATTGTATATGGAAATGTACTACTCAATTTTATCGCAGTATGTCGTTAAGACGTACGGCATAGAGCATATTTAACATTAGGAATATGAATAAAGAAACTCAGTTTAAGGTTTAATCAGTCGTTAAACACCACAACATCAAAATTAGATTATTGATTTTGTCGCAAGTACATTACCAGCGGACAGTTTTAGAATGGGTATAGGTACCTAAATAGCAGTTTAATAGAATATTAAGCTTAGACTGCAATCTTATTATGACAGTTATAAAGCCTTAATAGACCATTTATCATTAATAGCAAACAACTGCTTAAAAATTGCTTAGCAATATAATCCCTAGGCATTTCTGAAAGTGATTGGTAACACTCAAAGTTTTACTCGCTCATCAAACTAAACCACTGACTCAGCCAAAATACAAAAATGTTTCTTTCCTCTTAATGATGGAGAAAATAAAAATCTCTAAGCAATCGCTTTGCCAACTATAGCTGCGAAAACTTTTAGCTTGCAATATAACCTTTGCAATAGCCACGTTCTATAATACCCTATAATTATGACAGGGTAAAATGATAAGGTGGCAGGTTTTTTGTATAATTTTAAGATAATTTGTGACTCGCTGATAAGTTCTATAATATAATTGAGTATTCAAGATGTCAAATATCTCAAAGTAATGCCACGTGCTTGTCAATTCACGCAATAGAAAATTCAGAAGGTAGGCTACATGTACTTTGTAGGGATCTAGAAAAGTTGTAGTGCTTGAATATTAAAAAGCTCTCAGTCCGTAGCCAATCTTGAGACTGTCCTGCGATTCATGGAAATAAAAATGCAGGGAGTATGTTTGATAACCAAGGTTATTAAAAGTGACCATTAAATATTTCGTCTACGCCATTATCTTGACTAGTACCTCCTCAAACAGCAGTTAAACTAAAAGTGGTGGGACGTCAAGGGTAGTAAAATAATTGATAGGTGCTCTAGTCTGTTTGGTAGTTGGCTTGGCTCCTGGCTAGCGGTCTGCATTCAGTTTTATGGCCAGCTAATAATGTTTGCGATGTTCCCACGGGAAATGTTATTAAATAGAGACGGTAGGACGTTGACGGAACGCTCCTGTCTGGGTACTAGCGGAGAGGTTAGGCCGAGAGCTTGAATGCGGTTATGTGAGAAGATTTACGAGACTTTTGTCTATAGCAACAATATTGTGATCTTGAAAATATAGGCAATAACTGCGCTATTTCTTATTTGAAGTCTGTAATAATATAAATCGACATCGTCACTCTAGCGTTATCGCATCCATGTACTTCGCCTTGATGACCGCTGTCCATGTACTACTCTTACGAGATTTGGCATTGTATTAACTTTTTCATGAATGAATGCCGTTTGTCCGCGGACGTAGCGAGGGAAAAACGGATGCTATGCGGATTCTACCCACAGCGTGCAACAATTGCTTTTCAGAGGTATGTGCGCATCAAATTATTAATGACTGATTACGCCATGCCTTAGAGCGCAAGTTAAGCCATCGGTCCCAGCTATAGTGAAGATCTTTGACAGACGTTATGGTAAGTCAGAACCCCTGAATAAACTGACACTGGTCCAGAGAATTAAATTGTACTATTCTATTGGATTTTGATCAGAATTATGGACTCGCCGTTTACACTACCGACGGCAAAATACAACGTATTCAAATAATTGGAGAGCCAAATAAAGGATCAACGACTTCTAAACTTATATAATTAATTCTGATCAGCAACTCATTTTCCTTTTAATATAATTTGGAACAAAAAAATACGCTATGTTATTGTGTAAGTAAAATTACAATGAAACGAAAATGTATAGAAAAATACTTGAATAAGAGACAAAGAATCTATAGGAAAAAAAGATTAATAAGAGATTGGCTTATATTTTAGGCTCCCAGCTCCCGTACTACAAATCATGTGGGCTGGCTACCATCCAGGCGTCGGGACGATGTTAAGTTGCATTAGGTACAGCGTCTTGTAACGTCGACGTTTGAGCTCACATCAAACGGCACCGCCTTTTTTACACCTACCGCCTTTTTTACACCTACCGCCTTTTACACGCGTTCTGAATTTCATACTGTGAAACTAGACGTTATATGCTCGATATTTTGTTACTATTCTAGACAACTAATTGCTAGGAAATTAGTTCCTGACATGCTATAGAAAAAGCTAAATTCACCCAGTTATCAAAAAATATTTTGAGATATAGGAGATAAGTGATATGCTAGCATTTGTCAAAGTCAAAATCCTTTATTCACTAAGGTCAAAATGAGACGCTTATGAACAAAAATCTATAAAATAATGACTAAAAAATTTAAAAGATTCTACCCTTCCATTTAGTGTCACGTTCGCAAAGCAGTAACATACATAATTTCCCGGTACTTCAGTAATAATTTTTACAATAGTATGAATTCTATCTTTGGTTCTAATCGAATTATTTTTTTAAACTTATTCTTTTACAACTATTGAACAAGGAATAAATTCTGCGCCACTGGAGACTTTTCAAATACTCAAGTTACGGGTGCAAAGAATAACCAGATTAGGTGTGCCATTTCTCATTTCTGATAAGTAAATAATTAATTCAGATATCCAGCTGTCCAGTCTTATAACTAACCTTATAAAGCATGCAGACAACTAATTTGGAAAGACAGCTACATCCAATCTGGTTAGTTGTATGTGTCCAGACACTACTGAAATATTTAGTACGCACTAAAATGTTTCAGTTATGTGTCTGGCCCCTCTAGAAACGGTTGTGTATTCGGTGTCATCGTCCGGGTTCAAGGATTTTAAAGACTTTTATGTTATTTCAGTGAGGGTAATTATCATCATCATCAGCCTTTAACAGTCCACTGCTAGACTAGGCCTCTCCTTTGAAAGGAGGAATTGGCCTACTATACCACGCTGGCCAAACGTCTTGGTATAGGGTTTGTATTAAGTTTTCCTTCTCTTACAGTGCTGTTCTCTGCATAATGTGCTCCCTCTGTCGGCTCTTACGACACCCATGGGATGATATTCTGTATTCTTAATACGTCACCACACGGACAAGGGTAATTATAGCATAGTGGAAATACCAACAGACTGCCATGCAGAGTGTAGAGAGTTCGAATCCGCGGCACGCACCACTGACTTTATGTGTGTATTAAATAGTTAATTATTGCTTGCCTGTGCCTCGGAAAGCACGTTAAGCCGTTAGTCTAAGCTGCCATAATGTTCTTTTGTAACGGGTTCTGGTATTGAAACGCAGAAGAGGTTCTATGCGTTTATTGCGGAGTATTGTCTCACTTCCCTTGCACGAGTATGACCGACCAACACGACACTGGCCTGAACACTAAGGGCTGCAGTCTCCCACGCTGTTCCCTCCGGTAGTGTGCAGGGCAGGCTGCTCGAAGGCTGCGCGTAGCGGTGCAGATCCTCGCTGACGTTGGCTTCAGCTGGCAGGCGCTGGCGGTGTGTGTGCGATGAGCAGGGCAGGGCCAGACTCTTCGGCAGAGGTGACGCCGAAGGCGATGCAGGGACGTGTAGCGGTCTAGGTAGCGTAGCCCGGAGCTTAAAGTAGACCTGGAACCTGAAGGGAAGCAGCATTAGGCAAGCCACAACCAATAGAGTCAGGCAGGTGGCGTCAGCCGGCCTCAGCTAGCAGGTAGAGAGATGGGCAGTACGCTAGTGCAGTAAATGTAGTAACTCTCCCACAGTTGGGACCAGGATACACATACGATGGATACGGACAGAGTAGCGGTAGTAGGTCAGTAGGATAGAGTGGCGGTGCCGGCCTCTCTGTCGGCCCCTATATATACTGGAGCTCTCCATCAGAGTTGGAGTCGCTACGTGAACATATATGGTCAGACTTCGCGAGCACGGACGATGGCCTTCTCTGATTGGCCGAGCGTATGGGCGGTATTACGACGCAGACGCGGTAGGTACCGGACACTTTGACAGTCGTTATAGGTAGTCAGAACCTCTGAATAAACTGATATCACTCTAAACCACGGTATATCGCTATCCCTTTGGGTTACCGAGATCAGGCAATCGCTCTGTGGAAAAGCTAATATTCAGTCAAACAGCTACAAAAGGCAAAAGGCGCCCGCACATTATACAATATATGGAAAATAAATACATATGTTATCATGCTGGTCATTTATAAATCACAAACCTAATTGGATACTATATTACGTAACATATCAAAGGAATAATGTGCAATCTCCGCTTCTACAAAATCTTAAAAAGGCTTTCATTTTATGCGAAAAACGCAAGTTCTTCTATAAATTATACTGACTAGATAGAGTATTGACTTCATTATTCTATGGTAGACTGGTGCTTAAACTAGGATATTTGTATGTTAAGGTCGCCATATCATATTCTTAAATACATTAAGTCAAGTAATCATAGGCAGCGATCATATAAAGATTTATACACTCAAGAATTTTATTGGAGTACAGGCAACATAATAATTATTTAATTTTATAATGGTATTATATTTTAAACTGTGTAGATAATGGGCTCTCATAACAGTCCTCGTACATATTTATAGATATAAGAATTGTGAGACTACAGAATTGTGAAATCTCTACCGTTATTAGAAATAGGCACAATGTTGCTTTTCATACGTACACAAAAAAGCTATAAAATCAAAGCTCGTAATATTTATTCAATATATAAAGTTCCATTTATCGTCGACCCAACTTCCTATGTTCTACGCAAATGAATAACAGTTTTTCAGCGGAAAAAAATATATATTTTGTGGTCGCACAAAAACTGTTAAATTATTTCAGTACACAAGGGTACAGTCAGCAGATGTGGCGATGGAGGCACACAATTTATAAAAACAATATTTTATGGTACAACTATCACTTCTGCACCGAACGATTCGAGCGTCGAATTTTAAACCGAATTACGGCCTGCACAAAAAAAGTTCTCTAAACCGTTTCGTAAAAATTTCGTTCGAAAACCCATCCGTTTCACGTTGCGCTCCTCCGGCCACGTTTCCGCGCGGTTTCTGTTCAAAAACTTTGTTTGGACTGTGCGAAATTCGTTTGCTGAACAAATATTCATTTTTTTTCGTCCGTACCCTGTACACTTTGCATTGTTTTTAAGCGGATGTCCTGTTTACTTTTGTCGGGCCACGGCCGCGGTTTTATGGCCGTGTTTATTATGTCTCGTGTGTGTCCCGCTTTATTTCGACTTTCGGCTCCACTCGTCTCTGTTACAGTTTGAAAGATTTATTATATTTTTAATTGTTGTGGAAAATTGGGGTGGAAATGTTTTCGGATGATAGCCCTTGTGGAATCTTACCGAGGGGACTGACTCATTTCTTTGCTTTATTATGTTTTGTGAACAAACTGCAGTAATTATTGTGGTTGAATTATTTGTTGTGGCATACATTCAATTTTCAACAAAAATTCTAGAAGCTGACTTGTGTACAAGAACAGAATTTGCTGAGGTTTTCTTCTCTCACCTTAGTAACAATGTTTCTTGACTTTTGATAGGATTTCACTACAGTTATTTCGTGCTGTATTTACAGAATTTTATGATCATTCAATGCTTGTAAACAAAAAGTACAGTTTTCGGGGCCATTAATCTATTTGTTATGTTAATATTGTCCGGATATCGTTTCGTATTTAAGGACAAACTCACTAATACTCTGTGGTTATACCTGTACCTACCAAAAGATTTATTCACTTTTTTATACTTTTCCTATATCCTTATAAACCATGAATAATTGTTCACTACATGTCGGTATAAAAATACTTATTTTTATTGCTATGGCTTGAAAATGTACCATTGGCCTTTGACCTACATTTAGATTTATTCGAATACCTATTTGAATTATGGAATACAGGTAGTTTTATTATTCGCGTGTTCAAAAGCTTAACGATTGCTTTTCGTATGGTATCAATATTATGCCAATTACGTACGTACGTAGTAATAGTGATTAATTATTATTCTTCTGAGAAATGATTTACCGTCTGATTTACTATAACTACGTCGCGACTAATGCGGAAAGAAGATTTACATACAATAATCCTTACATCGCCCGTAAATAATTGCTGCATTAAAATATACGATACTAAATACCAATACCAATGCCTGAAATAAATCAACAGTTCTAAAAAACATCACATCGACGTTTTATGACAACAATAGGTATCACGTGGTTGAAAGGAAATGCACGGAAAAGAAAGAAAGAAAAAGAAAAACTCATTTATTCCAATATGTAGGTACACAATGTAACAGGCAGGATGAATACATAAATTAACATAAACACTAACCTAACATAAATAGAATCGGTTCCCAACTCAGCATAATGCCATCTTGTAACACAAGATGGCGCTGATATTCTGTTGGGACCATAATACATATAAATAAATATAATAAATATTATTATATAATTAACATACATTATTAAAAACTGTACAGGTGGTATAATCAAAATAAATATTACATACTCAACAATCAACAAGCCTCCACCATGGCCAACTGTCTATGACAAATGTGTATGCGCATACGTCTGTACGACTATTTATAATCTGTTGTCCTTGGTACGCGCGGAGTTTAAATTTTTAAATAGACGCCAAGCCAATGTCAGTTCACCACTGTGGAAAGTTGGAAACTGTGGATGGAAATAAGGGAACAGAAATCGGAGACAATTCCTTACGCGGAAAACATTATTGTGATCCATTACATTATGAATCGGCTAGTTTGTGATACGATTTGGGCGTTTGTTGTGTATTCGAACATGATAATTTTTAGGAAGTGCATAATACAATTAGGTATTTTATTATTTAAAAAGCCATGGATACAGGAAATCTAAACACTCACGAACAAATACCTTTGAAGATAAAGTACGCATCGCTGGCCGGTCGAATGTCAATACATTGCTCCTAACACAGATTGTATTGTTAAGTTTTGGTAAGTTTAAAGCTGTAGTTGTTGATCAAGTAAATATTGTTTGTATTGTTTACTGAAACTATAACTCGATTTCAGGGCTCTAATGGGTGGTGGCAGGTCATTCCAACAATGAGTTGCAGTCATTTTAAAACTACCACGAAAAGCAGCTGTTCGGTGTCTAGGTGTAACCAGTAGGTAAGTAGACCCTCTTGTTTTGTGTTTGTTGAGGTCTCTGGACCATGTTAGCTTTTTATAAAGATAAGTGGGCCTGCCTGTAGATACTACACCGAAAAGAAGTGAGGCTAGGTGGAGTTTCCTACGTGATGACATTCTCAACATTCTGTTTTTATAAATATTATCCCGTAAAACAGTCATTACTGGTCCTTTTCATTCTACGGTTTAATGGACACAAAAGTTTTGTCCATAAACACAACATCCGTGTTTGACCTTACAAAACTGAACAACGAAATATATTTCAACAATAACAATACGAACGCCCCAGTAAAACAATTGTAATTTCTTTTCCTCACAACCCAGGGTTGCGTTTCTTATGCAAAGTTTGTTCTTTAAATAAACAGTAGGAAAGCACAAGTAAATCCAGGACAAACACTAGTAGTATGTAAACATGAAATCTGTATTTGTTTGAGACGGAGTTCGATACGGATAGACATGAATAAAATATTCCTATGTATTCATGCAATCTGTTATTGATGGTAGGCACGTCTGAACTATTCCTTTTTCTATGTTTTGTCGGTACTCGTATTTTGATTGTGCATAATATTGACTAATCTTTTGAGTTTTCTGTTCATTTAATTGGTTTACGTTTCAGCCACAGATAGGGTAATCTTAAAAAAACATCGTTACTACCATCAACAAACGATAACCCGTGGTGAATTATATTTTCTTTTGCAGTCCTGTTTAAAGGATCAATCAATATTTAACAGACTTCGATAATAATATGTCAACACAATTCTGAATTTTAATAATTTAACTTTAACTTGAACCCATCATCCTAAAAGTTAATTCCGATTGCAAACCTAGACTTTCATATTTGAGCTCGCGATCTGTTTTGAACATGTAAATGGGCAGATAGTTGCTAGAAAAAAAACTAGTGGGTTACTGAGAAAATTTTCCTTGATATAATGATGGTCATATTAATATCTTGACGGTTGCTTTTTGAAGTCAGTACCTCTGAATAAACTGGCACTAGTCTAAACCATGGCATTTGGCTATCCCCTTGGGTTACGGAGGTCAGACATGCAATCGAATCTATAATTTCATCAATAGGGTTGTTTCCAACTAGTCAAATCAAGCACTTTTAATGAAATGTCAAAAACGACCTTTGCCAAGGGTTTTGTATGAAATATGACGTAGTAACGTCATAGTGTTTTGCTTTCAAGTAGAATAGTTATTATCAATAAATTGACGATAAAAAATATTAAATAAAATTTTAACATTAATTGATGGATGAAAGTACTATTATTTTGACATGTTTCACTAGATAAAAATACTTGTATAATTTATTTCACTTGCAGGAAACTTCCCTATTCAGGTTTTTCTATCAAGTGGAATCCTGGTTGCAACAAGAATAACGCTCGCTTTTTTATCATATTAAAAGTATGATAAAAATCTTTGACATCAGCAATACATGCTATAAATGTTTGTAGGTGAAAATCTCTCATCCTGCTGCCTGACCCGTACACAGCACATTAAACGGTAGGTACATTTATCACTTCCAAAATTAAAACTGTAATACAAAATATTTACTGTTTAATTAATGGTACGTATGTAGATAA
Source organism: Euclidia mi (assembly GCA_944739405.2). NCBI lineage: Eukaryota > Metazoa > Arthropoda > Insecta > Lepidoptera > Erebidae > Euclidia > Euclidia mi. Next base: position 24,617,702 of record OX123181.2, read on the forward strand.
TACCCTTCAATTTGCGTTTATTCAGATATACTTGTTCAAAAACAGTACATTATGTTATTTTGGCAATTTGTTTGCTTACAAAACTCCTCTCTAAATACTAGCCATCATTTTAATGAGCATTACAACCATTGTATTTAACAAAAACAGCCCAAAAACAGATCTGTATTATTTATCTGTATCATTTGTAAATGAATAGGTACTCAGGTTTTTTGCGGTGTATGTTACACCGCCTATAATGTGGTAGTAGTATATTTTGCAGTCATAAAATTATCAAACAACATTAATAATTGTTGCATTAACAAAAAAAAAGTATTTATGTAAGTCTATACATAGTCTAGTATCCATAGTCCAAGCACTGCTTAGTTTGGGACTAGATGTTGTTGTGTGTGCGGTACAATATTATATAAAATAAATACAAGTTTGTTAAGCTGACTTACCTTCCTTTGCCTTGCATTACCTTGTTTTGACTAGATTACATAATCTGCCGTAGGATCACAGAAAACAGAGAAATATTCATACAGTCACACTATTTTTTCCGTCGACGTATGCAGCGACAACAGAACGCCAGTTGCTGCTATCCTTAGAAACCTCACGCCAGGCCTCCTTCACTCGGCCGTACCTACAACGATAAGTGCCTACACTTTCGCGCGGCTTCCAAGCCCGCGTCCGACGCGTCGCGCTAGGGTTGTCGACTTGCCGCTGCTCCTATAATATTTATTCATCATCTATTCTTGACCACGTACCTAATAATAAATAAGTATCCTATAAGTATCCAATCCCACTATTTGAGCTCGTAAAACAACAACCACAAAAATTCTGGTCGTTTACATTTTCACTATACTAATTCTTAGTTATTTCCTAAACGCGTGGACCGATTTACATGATTCAAACAGATAAAATGGTTTTTGAACTAGATCTTTAATGTGACACTATAATCTTTGGGATATATCAACAAACAAAAAATCTAATTTTGAAGTTGCACTCGTAAAATAAATAAAATAAAATTTTCAAGTTGCTTTCGACACACATCCGTTAAATGAGCAATACTTTGGACCAGACTTGTGATGAGACATTTTTGTTGTTTACTATTAAAATTCACGTTATTAGCAGGCTTTGCGCGAGAGCGGTGACAGCCAACTAACGACGCGTCGAAAGCAACTTGAATTTATTAATTTTACGAGAGAAACTTGAAAGTTGATTTTTTCTTTGTTGAGATATCCCAACGATTATGGTGTCAAATTAAAGATCTACTTCAAAAACCATTTTATATGTTTTAATCATTGATCTATTACTTACAACTAGATTAGCAAACAGCGCTGAGATGTGTTGCCGTTTATTATGGGTCTGTGGACCTAATACTGTTACAATGTTATTGTGTCAAAATTTCCGCACACGAAAATAATGCGAACGTGAAATGGGCAAATGCGTTGTGAAATCTTGCAATTCTCGTAAAGAAAATAATTTGAAAAAGTGCGGCATATCATTCCACACGTATTCATTATTGTTTTTTACGATAATTGGTTGAAAATTACCAAGAAAATCGCACATAATCGTTTTTATTTACAATGATACCACGTAATAAAATTTTGGATCTCCCACTTTTGTGGGAGTTTTACTCCAGGATATTATGTGAAACGCTAGAGATTAATAAATATAACAATTTCAACCGGGAGGATGGATATAGATTATCGGCTACTTGGAATCCAGTCATCAGCAAATGGGAACACTGCCGCAGTGACAAAACTCAACAGTGTGTAGATGTATTAGTGTAGTGTGTCGAAAGA